>JASAND010019528.1:0-11475 GCA_030248195.1 Trissonchulus latispiculum | reverse complement strand
CACGTCTTAATAATTTTAATTATCACAGTGCTCCTCTCAAGGTTGGCAATTTTAAATAAAATTTTATCTACCTATGTCAGTCAACTTGTATGTGTCAGAGTATTTTTACGGGGGCTCTCCACAATTGACCTCCTTGGAAAATCCCTAAAAACATATATACCCTACCCTTCTTCTTATCCATGAAAAAAATTGAAATGAAACGGTGCCTTTAGTATGCTAGCAGACTTTTTTGCGAGTCTATTGCCTTCTGCCTGCCCATTTCTTTTAATTTTTATTGTAAACCTTGAATTCTTTATGGTTGTTTTTTAAGAGCTAAAAATTCTATTCACGGCCTAACCTTTCATTCTACCTGTTTTTTTCTGGTTGTGCGGTGCAGGGGAGTATCCAGGATTTTGAAATGGAGGGTTAAAATGAAAAAGGGTGGTCCGAACTGATCTTTTCTAGGGTTTGATAGTGTAGTGTGGGAGGGCTTCGTCTCCCCCCCCCCCCGTAGGGAGAGGATGTCGGGGGGGTGCTTCCGAAAGTAGGGGGGGGCAAGCCAAACGTAGATACCTAAATATTTGGCGAAAAATTAGCAATTTTAACGCAAAAATTGCTGTTTTAAACTGAAAATGAGCTTATAAGTGCATAAATTGCGTAGCTAAAAATTGAGAAAATGTTTGAAAATTTGAAAATTTTCATCAAAAGTTAATAGTTTCGGCGTCTGCCCTGCCCAAGAAGTGAGGGGGTGCTAGCCGAAAACCGGAGGGGGCGAAAGAGGGGCATCGCAAAGTGGGGGGAGGCCCCGAGCCTCTCCCCCACAAATAAAT
Organism: Trissonchulus latispiculum; assembly: GCA_030248195.1. NCBI lineage: Eukaryota > Metazoa > Nematoda > Enoplea > Enoplida > Ironidae > Trissonchulus > Trissonchulus latispiculum. Next base: position 10,666 of record JASAND010019528.1, on the reverse strand, counting down.
CAATGTCAGTCTGAACCTAATTTTTTCCAACAAATGGCCAAATTTGCGTCTGAAATAGCGTAAAATTTCCAACAATATCCAAGAGGTGGGCGATCCGGAGATACGCCACTGGTGGGGAGCTCTTTTTGCATTTTTTTGTTAATGCCGGGTGTCTTTTGATTCAGGTGACGCTCTTCAACGACTACCGTAATCGCTCCAACGGCGGACACCTGGCCGGATCGTCCCCAGGTAGCTTTGGCGGCGGCGGTCATCGTATGGGTCGACCTAACTACTCATCGCAAGGTCCTGTTGTTTCCAACCGTCCCATTGGACGTCTCAATAGAGTCATGGACTATGGTTCTCGTACCTCAGATTTGCCGGTTAGGTACGTATGTGCCTAAATCTGTCACAACTAATGTTAAGGTGCCTTTCATAGTACATAAGTTGTGAACGCACAAGTGTATACGCGTCAACGCGCGTCAGTTTAAATGTCCACTGTAGCGGATTCACGCTCATAAACGCCCACAATGGAACGCTTCTTGCCGCTGGTACTAGATAACGCGAACTTTGCAAGAAGAGATTGCTCCCATCTATTCCCATGACTTTGTTGTGTTCGGTTTTATGCTATAACAGCTTCCTTTTCATTTAAGTCGAAATCGCTGGAAACACGTTGGTATATGTTTAGGGGGCTGGCTTACTTCTAGGCCAGAATTTATGGGGGGGGCTCCAAGAAACCCTCCATCGATGGGGGGGCTCACCGAAAATGGGGGGACATATGTTTAGGCAAATTTTTAGGTTTTTTGTCAAAAACAGCTAAAAATCGCTAAAAAATAACTAATTGTAGGTGTTTTATAAGCTAAAATGCGAAAATTTCTTTAAAAATCGTTAATTTCGTTAAAATATTTTGAAAATTTAGGGTAAAATGGTAAAATTTGGCAATTTTTGCGGTTATGGGGGAGGAGGTCAGAATTTATGGGGGGGGGGGGGAACCTTCCGAATGGGGGGCGCCCCCCCAGTAGAAGTAAGCCAGAGGATTATACAAGGTTTCTGCTTGCTACAAGCAGAAGTGTGTAGGCTATTAAACACATTGCTCGAATCTAAAGGGTATCGCTTTTTTAACCCAGCCTATTTTCTTGTTTAAATTTGAATTGTGCTGTTGTTGTTGGCTTTTAGAATGGCCGTAGATGCTCGCCTGGTTGGCGCCATCATAGGCCAGGGCGGCTCAAATATTAGACAGATAACCAAAGATTCCAAAGCTCGATGCGTGTAAGGATTTATTTCTGAAAGAGATTAGCTGGTTGGTATCCAGAAGACAAAAAATGAACAGTAGTAATAGTCGGAAACCGTTTTCTCTAACCTTTTCCGTAAATATGTACGTAGTTTTGGGTGTCTAAAAATTATATTATTGATTTTCGCGCGATATGTATATAATACTTTTCCGATTTGAAACGTCTTTGCGTGTTTTAACTTAACTTTTCGGGTATGATATGTTGTGTGCGGCGGGCAAACATTATTATTTCGGCCTTTGGCTCACTGTTATAGGGTGGATGTTAATCGTGGCGTTCGTGATTTGTCTGGAAACATGGAAAAGGTGATCAGCATTTTTGGCATGCCAGAGAACGCCTCCATGGCTTGTCAGAAGATCCTGGAAATAGTTCATCGGGAAGGCTCCAAGCAGGATCCCGAGAAAGGGTATATACGTAAAGAAGAATTTATTTTGATTAGATACTAAAATTTACTCTTCGTACATCTTTAGGTTAATAAAATAGTAAATAATAGATATCGTATTAATTTGTTTTTTCATTCAATGTCTCCTCCTATACGTCATTTCATTTGGGTGATTCGGTACTCTGTAGATGTTTTGTCTTTTCAGGACTGATGTTGAATTGAAATTGAAGGTTCACAATAATTTAGTTGGACGTCTGATAGGTCGCGGTGGATCGTCGATTAAGAAAATTATCGAGGAAACCGAATGCAACGTCTTTGTGTCAAAGTACGTATACGTAAACAAAAAGAATGTTGGAACTGAAATCTTTGATTTGATATTAGCTAGCTAGCACGCCAGTCAGGGGAGAGGGGTTGGGCCCCCCCCAATTTTCGGAAGACTCCCACTTCCCCCCCCCCTTTGGCTATCGCCCAAATGTTTTTTTTTCGAGGTCAAATTTTCAAAATTTTAGCCATTTTAAGGACTCAAGGTGCTTCATAGTCGCGAACGCATAGAGACTCGCGGTAAACATCTCCGGATACAACATGCCATTTTAACTGTTTAAAACCACCGTAGCGGATTCACGCTCACAGACGCATGGAACGCTTAACTACGCGAGTCTGCTTGCGTCTGGACCTATGAAATCTGCATTAGGATCATTGCCAGCTTAAAAACACCGATTTTTTTGCGTTTTTATCTTAAAAATTCCAAATTTTCGATAAACATTTAGGTATATTTATACTTTGGACCTGCCTATCCACTTCTAGAAGCCCCCCCCTCACTCCATCCACCCACTTTCAAAGCTCTAAAAAATGCCTGTTGCGTAGGCTGTTTCGTTTGAAGACGTTTTCATTGGAGGTTACCGGGTCGCCACTAGCGGGGGCCGGTGCCTGGAATTTGGGATCCAAATTTTCTTGTATACAAACGTATACTACTGTTGTTTTCATTCAGATTGGTGAGAAAACAAACTATTTGTAATACTTTTTATTTACCTATTTTACCTGTTTTTGACTTTTGCAAATTTTGGTCAAAAATGTGAAATATTTTCAAAATTTGCTAACTTTTGCCCCCCCCGGGTCTTTTCATTATGGACGAGTAATGCAGCTTGAGCGATTATTTCCACGATGAGAATGATGGCGTGTTTCCTTACAGACGTGACCAAGAACAAAGCATAGTAGCACCAAAGACCCCTGCACCAAAAGACCCGCCCATCCACCAGCGGCATAGTACTCTGATTATGTCGGATAAAGTTTATTGGCGGCAAAACAGTCGGGACTGGTTTCTACAGGAAGTCTCGCAGACTTTAGGCGGGGAAGGTTATGCCTATGTCAGTGGGCAGTGCGGCCAAAGACCGGCCGCTTCTTCAAGTCTACTACAACAGCCGTCGGTTTTGTTATCGCCAACTTCTTCTGTTACTACTACACAAGACCCTGCTTTGCTTCGTTGTTGCTTCAGTATCAATGATATGAGCGCGTACAATGTGGAACGAACGGTTGTGGTCCGTGGTCCCTCCCTGGAGGCCGTAGGAAGGGCCGAACAGGCCGTCTCGGCCAAACTACGCCTCTGCTGGGAGCATGATATGGCAGCTCAGGTTGGTTGCGGTGGTTCTGGTTGCGGATTAAGGTTTCGGCCCTTTTTTTTGTAAATTAAGTAATGAGAGTATATCTTATGAATCATTGTCACTGTCTTATGCAAATATTAAGTGGCCGGAAAAACGATACAACACTGTTTGGAATGTATATACACAAGAAAGAGTATATTTAACTGGGCTTTCTTTAGTGAAGGTGGAGTCCTGGTTTTGCCCAATTGTTTGGTGTAAAATCAAGTTTATTTTGGTGCTAACACAGAATTTCTGATCACGTTTTAGCCTCAGTTATAGTCATATTTGCAGAAAACAGGCTGATTTTTCTTCACAATATTGTTGTTGATTTTACAACACTTTTTGCATACCAATTTCACAATCACCCCCACCCCTGACCCTCCCCCCAATTTTTGTTCAGAGACAACTTCCAGATAATATGTACGCAGGTGCGTCGCCCCCTCCCCGCTCGAAATTGGTCAGAAACAATTTTGATAACAAAATATGATTTCTATAATTTGCAATTAGGTAGCCATAGATGACTTGCTGTAATTCAGTTTGTCTATTTTATCTACTAAAGTCTGACCAAAAAATGTAGGGAGCGAAATTGTTTTGTTTATACTGATTTAGCGATACATTTTTGCTGCAGCAATGTATATAATATTTTCTCAACCGTCATGGCATGAACTTTCCTTCCTTTGGTTGAAAAAGAAGATTGAAAAAATTAAAAATTCATCAAAAGAAGCCGATTTTTTAGGTCAGACTAGTTGTGCGTACATATTTTAGTCCAATCCGTTGTATGGCGGAGGCGGTGGCGGGCATCCAGGACCGGCCGGCCCCCCTCACATGTTGCCGATGCAGTTGGGGGCTCCTGGTCTCGGGCTGGGGGTCGGGGCTCATCCCCAGGATCCCTACTACTCTCCACAGCATCGTGGAGGAGGACTGCTTCCATTGCACGGCCTTTCTGCCACCGGGCATCCCGGACTGCCTGGACCTCAGGAAGTTAGTGCAAAAGTTGTAAGATTGCACTGTAACAGTTCTCTGTGTGTTGTGATTTGTGGACTATTGAGATTATTCTGACGCACGAGGGATCGCCGGTAGATAAATTTCGCTTGACCCAGATTGGGCTGGTATTAAATGCTTAGTAGTCTGTTAGAATGTAGCGATACCAATTTCTCTTTATCACATTATAATATCTTCTGTGTTTATTTGGGTGGATGTAGAAAAAAATAGATAAAGACTGGTAAACACTTTTGACCCCTCCCCCTCTAGAAATTATTCCAGAGTTATGTAGTATAAGCTAGAGTTTGGTTTGGATTTTTTAATGAGTTTTGCGCAGAGCTCTTATCAAACATATTGCTTCTATGGACACTGCAATTTTCCAATATTATTGCAATTTTCCACTATGAAAACATTATTTCATCTTTCTTTTTGCATCTTCTTCTTCTTCAGATAGTGTTTATGTTTGTGCCTAACTCCATAGTGGGAGCCCTGATTGGACGTCGTGGGATCAACATTCGTAATGTGATGCGTGTCACGGGAGCGCATATTCGTATTGACGTGTCTCGCCAGGGCAGCCGACGGCAGGCCAGTGCCAATGTCCGGACCCCCAGCAGTTCGGATGAGGCGGCGGGCCGAGAGGGGGCCGGGAGTGCCAGTCCAAACGGAGGGGCCGGGGCGGAAAAGAATGATGACGATTCACCGGAGCGCTTGGTCACCATTACTGGAAATGAAGTTCAACAGTATCGAGTAGGTGACTCAGGTCTCTTTCCCTTTACCCCTTTTTGCCTGCGATGTCATATTTGTCGTTTAGAAAAAAATTGGACAAAAATTAGAGATAGGCCATGTCGCGGTGCGTACGTATATACAGTATTTTCTTGGTAGTTACGGTCTCATCATGAAACGTTAATTGTTAAAATGAAAAATTGGTTGTTTTGTTTTTGTTGCACAGACTGACTGAATTTATGAAAATTGAAATTTTTATATTTTTATTTTTAGATATTTTTTGAAAATTTGTTTACTGTGGCGCTTTCCGTCTTTTTCCAGTACAATTTTACTTTTATTTTGAGGAGCGCTGCTTTAGGGCGTCTCACAATGTGACTTTATGTACACAGTTTGGTGGTAGACGCATTACTGCTACTCTTAGTTAGTTAGTTTATTCCCAACCAAAAACAGAATTATCAAAACAAAATTAACAAGAAACTATAGCAAAGCGGCAACAAATATACCAAACCGGAAAAAAAAGAAAAGTGTCTAAACACATTCTAATGTACGTGGCAAAGTATTGACAGGAGGGAAGGGATCAGGGCTGGGCCGATTGCACGGCCACTAACGCCCGGCCCCTAATGAAGTTATGAAAAGAAACAGTAGCAAGTCGGTTTTTGAATTCCACTATATTTACAGCATTAACGATTTGTTCATCAAGAGAGTTCCATATAGGAATTATTCGATTTGCGAAAAAATGCTTACGAATATCTAAGTTTGCACGTTTCCACATTAATTTGTAAGAATGACCTCTAGTACTTAAAGTAGGAGTAAATTCAAAGAACTCTGAAAAACTTAAGTCGACTAAACCATGGAGCATTTTGTAAACAAAAATTATATCTTTAATAATCCGTCTTTCCTCCAAAGAGGGAAGGTTTAAAATTTTCAAACGTTCATGATAAGGTAGGGTGGAAATCCCTGGCAATCGTCTAGTAAATAACCGTTGTACTCGTTCTATTAAATCAATGTCTTTAAGCAGAAAAGGTGACCATACTTCAGAGCCATACTCTAACTTAGGACGAACATATGTTTTATAAATTTTTAGTAAAAATTCCCTATTACGCGAATGGAAGGCAGAGTATATTAAATTTACCTTTTTAAACCCAGATTTTGCTATTTCTTCGCAGTGTTTTGAAATATGTAAATTTTTTGATAAAACTATTCCTAAATCAGTAAAACTATTTGTGGCTTCCAGATTTGAATTTCCAAGACGATACACATTTTCTGGATTTTTGTTACCAAGATGCATGACAAAACATTTTGAGGCAGCGAGCTTTAATTGTCTCGTATTCGCCCATTCATAGACTCTATTCAGTTCTGCTTGAATGTCAACAAAATTATTAAAGTTAGAGTTATAGGCTATAAAAATTTTTGCATCATCTGCGTAAAGTCTGATTCGTACTGCGTACTCTGTGGTGATTCCTCCCTATACGCACACCTGTGTCTAAGGTTCACAAAACTTAACCGATTGAACTCAATTTTTTATGGGTGCATTTTAACACATTTCTGATCGATGTGACGAAAAGTGAACTTTTCAAAGAAATCGCAGACAAAAAATTCTTGGTTCCCTTCGGTCACCTCCTTAAAAAACTTAAATTTAAGTCTATTTAAATCTAAAATGTTTGTCAAATATCGGCCAGAAATGTATTAACATGCACCCATCTGGCTTTTTCCTACAGGGGGGGAGGGTGGGGGTCCCCCCCAGAAATTCGTTCCCCCCAGGCTTGGGTCGCCCCCCCCCCCAGGATTCGGGCTTTCCTCCCCCAGAACTCTAAAGTGCCCGGAAAAATAGGGTTTTGAGGGTAAATTTTGAAAAATTTTTCCGGCTTCGCCGGATTTTTGCCTATTTTTAAGCATTTTTAGCTATTTTAAGCTTACATTTAAGTTAAAAATAGTTATTTTTTAGCTCAGCAGCAAAAAATAGTTATTTTTAGGCATTTTTCGGAAAATTTTTCTTTCCCCCCCCAGAAATCCGAGCCCCCCCCAGACCTGGGGGGGGGACCCCCCCCCAGAAATTTTTGCCTAGGAAAAAGCCAGCCCATACCAAAGTTGAGCTCAGGCGGTTAAGTTTTGCGAATTCATTTTAGACACAAGTGTGCATATACGGAAGAATCACCACAGAAGATTACTCTTCCACTCAAATATTTTATTCTTAAAGCGAAAATTTGTCAGTCACGATCTGTGATTATAAAGACTGTAATGATGTACGTCCTGTCGCAGTTGTGCTGTTGTCGATGATTTCTTTTTCTGTCGATTTTTGTAGGCACAGTTTTGGATTTATCAGCAGGTCTCTGAGCAGCTTTATCAATTCTTTGAAGACACCCGTCTCTGGACTGAGGTTCATGTTCCTACCAAACTCATTGGGCGCATCATTGGGAAGGGAGGCCAAAATGTACGCCGTATGCATACACACTTTATGCCTTTGTAGTTGAAGTCTGGTTGAAATATTATCCTGATTTTTCGACCAGAAATGGCAGTAACATTATTTTTATTGTCAGTTTTGTATTTATGTCCTACTTTAATAAAAATATTTTTAAATTTTAACTCCTTTTTTTTGTCAGGTCAGTTTTTGTGTGCGTGCCAAAATATTTTATGTAATATTTTAGGTTCGAGATTTGCAGCGAGGGACGGGTGCTCAGATTAGGATTCCAGAGGAAGGGACGCTTGGAGATGGTGAAGATACCATAGTTAGGATCCTTGGAAACTTTAATTCGGCCCAGGTTAGCACGGAATCAACGTTTCCTTAAGTATATCACAGTATGACCTACCTTTTGGAGGTCATTTATTTGGCTACATGTTTATTGTTTGGGCTGGTAAAGTCGTGTCCTGTTTTTTTTGTTTTCCAAATTTTTACTTGCCGTTTCCTGATTGATCTACAGTTAGTCTTTATGGTGTCGCAACGCGACTCCAAACCTACCAGCTCCCCCTAATAAGACTAAAAACCTTATAGATGATTTTCATTTCATCTTTTCTATAATATTTCTTTTGTTTTTCCAATTTCCCATTTCCAATTTCTGTGTGTTTTTCAGGCCGTTCAGAATCGCTTTCGTCAGCTGGTCTACCACTACTACCAGCAGAGCGGCGGTAGTTCCCTGCTGATGCCGCGTCCGGGCGTGGCGGGGGCCTATGGCCAGACGCCTACCTCTGCCAGTGTGGGCACCGGAGGACCCCCCTATCGGCACCATTCCCCGCCCGGGGCAGCCGGAGATGCCGCCCATTTGAATCATAATATGCATTCCCCGCTTCATGCCTGATGACTTACTGTAGACACACCTAGCTAGCGTACCTACATAACCTATACGTAACATTTATTATGCCTTGCGGCATGCTTTCCATCGTACGTAGTATAATTATAATACATTGATGTGTTTTTATGTCCTACAACTCGTATAATTATAGAACACGTATATATATTAAAGCAAAATATGGTATTGTGTTATTTGCAGTCTAGTGATTGTATAGTGTAACAGTTAACAAAAGTCACTGTAGAGTTTATGGAGGCTATCGAGCATCGAAAAAGCTTAGATGCAGAATTTGTATGGAGAATGAGAAAGTAATATCAATATTGTTGCGACCGGGGTTTACTTTAGTGGGAGGCCGTAACTTACCTCTACTCAAGCCTTCCCCGCTCCCACATTTTGGGCTTCTACTCCCACTCACCCAGTTGAGTTGCCCAGAATTTGCTAAATTTTTTAAGGATTTTTTGGTCAATTTTATCCTTTAGATTTCTCAACTTTTGTCCTTCTACCCTCACTAGTGGGGGTGTGTGTGCTGTTTCACTCATTTTTTGGCCTAAAGTTAAACCCAGTCAATTTACGTAGTATTGTGCGCGCAGTCTTTTTGTATGAAAGGAGATATCCATTTGTTCATATAGAATTATACGTTCTATTGTTTTCGTTTGTAATTATTTGTTGATTTGTACTCATACTGTTTGTTATTCTTGTTGGATTGTACATAATTGGTAGATTGCTGACTTTCATGGAGGAGTGACTTGTGTGGGTTTGGACGAGGCATTTTTGTTGTGGAAGAAAATTTTTGCGTAAATTATGTAAACATTCTTCGAATATTTTGCCTCCTGAGCGTGTTTTTGCTAGGCCTAATTTGCTGCCAAAAATTGGCACCGACATTTACTTATGGTTTTTTGAGATTGTATACCTTTCTTTACAGTGTGTTAATAAGTCGATTATTGTGTATTCCCGCTGAGCTAGTGCTGGATACGGAAACCTATTAGTGTAATAACAGGCTGTTCTTGTTACTGTTGTTTGTATTCTTGTGCTCTTTTGTACTGCACTGTGGGCAAGACTTATTCTAGTCATTTTTGTAAGTAGGCTTGTGAATTGTACGACTTGGAAAACGATGTTTAAGTTAGGCAAAGTTTTGTTTTGACAGAATCCTATAGATATATGTACACGTTTCTGGGAATAGAATAGGTTCTCATCTCACAGTTGCAATACAAGATGTTGGTTTTGAAGTCATTCACAAGTGCAATCTGTCAGATATTATTGCCAGGGTATTTTTTACCGGGGGGGGGTAGGGGCCGGGCCCCCCGAAATTGACCTTCCCCCCCGAAAATTTTCCGGCTTCGCCAGAGATTTTTTCGTAAAAATGACTTTTTAGCTTAAATCCTGGCATTTTTGAGAACTTTTTGCCTTTCTACGTACAGTAAAATACGCCAAAAAATACCAATTTTAAGCTCATTCTTGCAAAAAATCTCCCCCCCCCCCCCGGCCCGGGAGGGGGCCCGGGAAGCGCCCCCCCCCCGAAAAAAAATCCCTAAAAATACCCTAATTGTGTTGGCGTAAAAAGGTTGATTTTTCTGTTTCTAGAATACAACATGCTGCTAGGTATATATTATATAATAGTTATATACTTGTTGTTGTACCACTTGTTGTTTAGTGTGTTGTTATTTTGCGATCTACAAAGCCTATTTCTCTCTGCTCGTTGTCTACTCATGTATACTGATGTCATTCTGCTGTCGGCAGGGAACAGTTTCTGTTGTTTGTCAGTTTTTTCTTTGTACGGTACTTACGGTTTTGGTAAGTGCTTATTTATTTGTGATGCTCCTGTGCCGAAGTTTTGTGAGAGTGTACCTTGTTTTATAGCTTTGGGGAAATAAGGGGTGAGGCTTAAACCTTTTCTGTGTTTGGGATAGGGGGTAAGTGCATTCGGGCTTGATTGAAGTCTCCGATTAAAATTCACCGAGAAACTTTTGCATTTTACGTGAATGTGGTTGGATTTGCGGAGAAAAATTGTGTCTGTATTGGGAAATTGTGGGTTAATAATGCTGCCCATTCTCTCGTTCCCTTGTTTCAGTTTTTTTGGCTGGTTTACCATTGCTGTTATTTGCTGTTACTTGTTGCTCAGGGTAATCGATTGTATCATCATCTGTCTAGAATAGATAACTTGACGATGGTGACTTTTTGTTATCCTGATTATTGTTGATATTTCTGTGTATATTGATTGATTGATTAATTGATAATTTGTGGAGCTGGTTTCTTGGAAAGTAGAACTAACTTGATTTTAAACGCACAAACATCGTTTTAGTAGTTGTGTGTGTGGGCTTGGGAAATTGAAAAAAATCATTTTTGTCGTTTGGAGGAGCCCAGGTATTTTACTGAAATTATGGCCTTTCTGTATTT
>JASAND010019524.1:0-59818 GCA_030248195.1 Trissonchulus latispiculum | reverse complement strand
CGAGCCCCGCTCCCGGAGTCAATGACCTTTTGACCTTTCCTTCAGTTCACAGATTATTCTAAACTACACCAATCCCTTTCTTTCTAACTTTATAGGGTTTCTTTCTTTCTTGGGTTTTTCAAACTTCTAACTTCAAGTGCTTATATATCCTTGGTGCAGCATCATCCAATCAGGTTTCATAAAATTTCTATAAGGTGATTTTCAACGGACCATAACTTTCTCATCCCTGATCCGATTTCGATGAAACAGATACCGTTCGATTCCTCTCCTCGAGCTCTACAAGTCTATACCCAACACACTTAGTTTCAGCTAAATGAGGATTTTTATAATTTTTGGTGCAGCATCAACAAATCAGGTTTCATAAAATTTTCATAAGGAGTAATCTTTACGGCTTTCTTACCTCTTATTCGATTCTTCCCGTCCCTCTGAGTTCTTCCCCCGGGGCTTGGGACCCGGCGTCGGCCCATTACCGGACACCTACCTACCTAAGCTAACTTACTTCCTACGTATCTACCTAACATAATCTATAATATACACTAACTTAAGGGAGGGGTCCAGGTTTGGGCCATTTTTTCGACTTTCTCCGATGTCGCTGATTTTCACATATTTAATAGTCCAAATGGTATATTTTAACGAGTTTTTAGAATTAAATTCGTAACTCTTACGGTTGGCGAGTAATTTCACCTCAAAGTTGAGATTTCATGTGTTAAACATAGGAAATTTAAAAAGTTGTCATTTTTTCGCGTGCGCCAAAAAAATCTCCCGACAAACGTTGACGAATCTGGACAAATTATACATAAAATAATGCTGAAATGTAAAACTGCGGTATCTTGGAATTAGAATTTTAATTTAGGCCTTTAAAATTTTTTAATTAATTTTTGAAAAATTAAAATTTAACACGATTTTAGCATCACGTTAAATTTTAATCCTTCAAAAATTAATTAAAAAATTTTAAAGGCCTAAATTAAAATTCTAATTCCAAGATACCGTAGCTTAACATTTCAGCGTTATTTTAATGTATAATTTGTCCAGATTCGTCAACGTTTGTCGGGAGATTTTTTTGGCGCACGCGAAAAAATGACAATTTTTTAAATTTCCTATGTTTAACACACGAAATCTCAATTTTGAGGTGAAATTACTCGCCAACCGTAGGAGTTACGACTTTAATTTTAAAAACTCGTTGACATATACCATTTGGACTATTAAATACGTGAAAATCAGCGAGATCGGAGAAAGTCGAAAAAATGGCCCAAAAATGGACCCCCCCCTTAAGCCCGGTCCATCACCATCTAATGTTTTTGTGTTTTTATGTTTTATTGTTTTTTATTTTCTAGATACAATCGCTATATACAACAAACATGTACACTATTAACAGTAGCCCTTAGGAGGACTGTTGGGATAAGGGGGAGCAGAGGTGGAGGCGGAGCTTGGTGCCGAGGGTATGGGCGAGGATGTCGGTAATTGGAATTTGTTTTTGGTCAATCATCCGAAGGTCAACCAAGTTCTGCCCTTCCAAAATCCCCAAAAATGGTAATCCGAAACTTCCCTTAAATTCAAAACTAGCCGACCTCCCATCCTCAGTAGCTGTTTCCGAGGTGAAGTAGCATGGCCATGGCGCACTGTAATCCCAAATTTCCACGTCGTTACCTTGAACATTATACCAACACCACCAAAACATTTTCGAGAGAGCTTTTAAAACCGACCGTCCACCACGACAGAATGAATGAGACTGATCCATTTTTCGATTTTTGCTCCTTTTATAGATTTTTGTCAATTCCCAAGAGGGTAGTTAGCGGCCCCCATGGGACCAAGATCAAAAGCACCGACCGATTAGGTCATTTCAAACTCGACAGACTGTCCCAGAAGGGTAGCTAAAATACAACTCGGCGTGGTCCCAGGGGATAACATATGGTGAGCGTGGGTAAAAGTAAAATTTAAGATGGCGCCGTCCTTAGGGAAGGTGGATGAGGTTGAAACTGGCGTATTGTACAAACTAGTTCCGCGTTTCACGTTTAGAGATGTCACTTCTACTTCGGTTGACTTACCCTACTTTCCGTCACCTACTATTTTTCAACTTTTATAGATTTTCCATTTACTTATCCTGCCATGCCCTAATTTCGTAGCTACCTAGGTTTTCTACTCCGAGTCACTCCGAACTTACACCAATCTTACTCCAAGCATACTTTTTCCCGATATCTCATTGGACCCGACCTTGTCCTTCCCTTTCTGACCTTAACTTTCCGCTTCCGTAATGTTAGTCCCTGAGTCACTCCAAGGTTACTCCGAGCTAACACCGAGTATACACTGAGCATACACCGAGCTTACTCCATTTATGTTTTTAATCTAAGTTGTTTTCAATCGGACCCATCCTCGTCCCCTTCTGTTTTTTCTGGTAGTACCATCGTATCTAGGTCGACGTTCTTTTCAATTGCTCGTTTAAGGGCCTCTTCATTAGAAAGTTCGTGTTCATAATCTACTTGCTCATCCATAATTTTTTCAATGAGTGGGTCGTCGAGAAACCCTTTGCAACGTTGGATGTGAGTATAGATCAACCTGTTTAACGCTGCCCTAATTAATGGTCTAAGTTCGTTGTAAGCCTCAACCTCAGATGTAGCCTCGGAATTGCCGTCTGTTAGGTACTCTTGGGTTAGTCTACCCATTCGTCGTTGGTATTTTCCCTCAGCCCGGCGAACAAGCTCATCCCAAAATTCTCCAATTGGTCTTATCTTACTACCCGAATCACTACTCCTTGAGGACTCCGTACTAACATCAGAATCAGAATTCTCGAAGTCCGGTTTTGCACTGTGAATGTTTTGAACATGACGCTGGAGGTTGAACGCCCTTGTGAAAGTCTCCCACAATTTTTCTTTTTTGTTTTCCGATCAATTGATCCACTCACTTACTTCGAGTACTGTGAATCAATAAAAGCAGAAATTGTTCTCTGAAATTTTTCAACATTACCCCAACCTTACTCACAAGGCTCAGTGCAAGCTCGGTGTATACTCGATGTTAGCTCGGAGTAAGCTTGGAGTGACTCTAAATCAATAAAAGCGCGAAGGACAACGTACATAAAAGCACCAAGCGAAATCAATAAAAGCACGAACGACAAAGTACATAAAAGCACGATCAACAAAGTACATAAAAGCAGGCACAATACTTAAACTTTAACAAAGATGTCTAGTTGTGAATACAATAAACCATACCAGTGCGGTGAATGTGGTCAGACTTTCACAAGGGCGTTCAACCTCCAGCGTCATGTTCAAAACATTCACAGTGCAAAACCGGACTTCGAGGATTCTGATTCTGATGTTAGTACGGAGTCCTCAAGGAGTAGTGACTCGGGCAGTAAGATAAGACCAATTGGAGAATTTTGGGATGAGCTTGTTCGCCGGGCTGAGGGAAAATACCAACGACGAATGGGTAGACTAACCCAAGAGTACCTAACAGACGGCAATTCCGAGGCTACATCTGAGGTTGAGGCTTACAACGAACTTAGACCATTAATTAGGGCAGAGTTAAACAGGTTGATCTATACACACATCCAACGTTGCAAACAGTTCCTTGACGACCCACTTATCGAAAAGATAATGGATGAGCAGGTAGACTACGAACATGAATTTTCTAATGAAGAGGCCCTTAAGCGAGCAATTGAAAAGAATGTCGACCTAGATACGATGGTACTACCAGAAAAAACAGAAAGCGACGAGGGCGGGTCCGATTGAAAACAATTCAGATTAAAAACATATAAATAGAGTAAGCTCGGTGTATGCTCAGTGTATACTCGGTGTTAGCTCGGAGTAACTTTGGAGTGACTCAGGGACTAAAATTACGGAAGCGGAAAGTTAAGGTCAGAAAGGGAAGGACAAGGTCGGGTCCAATGAAATATCAGGAAAAAGTATGCTTGGAGTAAGATTGGTGTAAGTTCGGAGTGACTCGGAGCACAAAATTACGGAAGCGGAAGATTAAGGTTAGGAAGGAAAGGGCAAGGCCAGGTCATAAGGCATATTAGAAAAAAGTATACTTGGAGTAATATTGGAGTGACTCGGAGCATAAAACCAAGGTAGTTGCGAAATTAGGGTAAGACAAGACAGGTAAAGGGGACATCTATAAAAGTTGAAAACTGTGGGCTAGACGTAAGGTAGGAGTGACTCAAAATCGTGATCAAGTTTGGACAGTAAGCTGGTTTCAATCTCATCGACCTTCCCCTGGGACGACGCCACCTTAAATTTTATTTTTACCCACGCTCGCCATATGTTATCCCCTGGGACCGCACAGAGTTGTATTTTAGCTACCCTCATGGTCGAGTTTGATTAATGACCTAATCGGTCGCTGCTTTTGATCTTGGTCCCTTGGGGACCGCTAACTACCCTCTTGGGAATTGACAAAAATCTATAAAAGGAGCAAAAATCGGAAAATTGATCAGTCTCATTCGTTCTTTCGTGGTGGACGGTCGGTTTTAAAAGCTCTCTCGAAAATGTTTTGGTGGTGTTGGTTTAGTGTTCAAGGTAACGACGTGGAAATTTGGGACTACAGTGCGCCATGCTACTTCACCTCGGAAATAGCTACTGAGGATGGGAGGTCGGCTAGTTTTAGATTTAAGGGAAGTTTCGGATTACCATTTTTGGGGATTTTGGAAGGGCCGAACTTGGTTGACCTTCGGATGATTGACCAAAAACAAATTCCAATTACCGACATCCTCGCCCATACCCTCGGCACCAAGCTCCGCCTCCACCTCTGCTCCCCCTTATCCCAACAGTCCTACTAAGGGCTACTGTTAATAGTGTACATGTTTGTTGTATATAACGATTGTATCTAGAAAATAAAAAACAATAAAACATAAAAACACAAAAACATTAGATGGTGATGGACCGGGCTTAAGTTAGTGTATATTATAGAAGAAGAAGAAGAAAAATTGTTTACTTTGCAAAGAAATTTTTACTAACAAAACAAACAAACATATAGGTTAGTATAAAAGAAGCAGCAAACAACAACACAACAAATACATACATGTATATTGATCAGTTCCAAGCAAAGACGGACGGGGAACGACCAGTAGCTGTTCATTTAACACCCCGCCCACGCAAAAAGAGACTCAAGTTAACGTCTTTTAATTTCTGCTTAAACTGCTCAACTGTTTTACAGGTTGCAACATCATCAGGTAAGAAGTTCCATATTTTCGGAATCCGAATCCATATTTTCGGAATATAGATTAGGTTAGGTAGATACGTAGGAAGTAAGTTAGCTTAGGTAGGTAGGTGTCCGGTAATGGGCCGACGCCGGGTCCCAAGCCCCGGGGGAAGAACTCAGAGGGACGGGAAGAATCGAATAAGAGGTAAGAAAGCCGTAAAGATTACTCCTTATGAAAATTTTATGAAACCTGATTTGTTGATGCTGCACCAAAAATTATAAAATCCTCATTTAGCTGAAACTAAGTGTGTTGGGTATAGACTTGTAGAGCTAGAGTATAGGAATCGAACGGTATCTGTTTCATCGAAATCGGATCAGGGATGAGAAAGTTATGGTCCGTTGAAAATCACCTTATAGAAATTTTATGAAACCTGATTGGATGATGCTGCACCAAGGTCATATAAGCACTTGAAGTTAGAAGTTTGAAAAACCCAAGAAAGAAAGAAACCCTATAAAGTTAGTTAGAAAGAAAGGGATTGGTGTAGTTTAGAATAATCTGTGAACTGAAGGAAAGGTCGAAAGGTCATTGACTCCGGGAGCGGGGCTCGAAAAACGGCCCATGTCAAGATAAAAGTTAGAACCCCCAGAACCCCCGTCAGAAAAAAAGGAGGTTCTCAATTTTTTTTAATGCGTTTGCATCCAGGACTTTGATTTATACGTGACTACGTTGCGGATCCTTTCCCTCAGCAGGTACTACAGCAGACATGATACGTTTATAATATGTATATATGTATCTCAGTCATCAAATTTGTAGCATATAACCGGGGTGTACTGGGGGGAAGGGTCCTCCTGGCTTTTCTCATGAACTTAGACTGAAAATTCTGTGTATGAAACATCCAATATCCGCAATATGGGTATCAATCGAAAGCTGACGACAAGAACAACAAGTTAGTCCTTAATTTAAGCCAAGACAACGCGCACACTTTTCGGTACACCCGGACTCCAGAACCCTCTGAACTTCCAGCAAACACTTAAAACTAGGCAGTAGAGGATCAAATCTCCCGAAAAAATTTCAGAACCCCCAGAACCCCAAGAACCCCCATCAAAAATTTGAAACTAAATATATGTAGTCACGGATCAAATCTCTTCGAAAAGTTAAGAACCCCCAAGAACCCCCAGAACTCCCATCAAAAAATGAAACTAAACATAGTTATAGATCAAATCTCTACAAAAAATTAAGAACCCCCGGAACCCCAAGAACCTCCATGAAAATAAAAGCTTCAAGAAAATCAAGTGGTAGATCAGAACGCAAAAAAGTGACTTTTATCTTGACATGGGCCCGAAAAACGGACACTATACTACCACTTTGGTGTAGGCGTACTAAACGTTGGCATAAATTGGTTAAGGATAATATAGTTGGGGGTCCTAGCTTAGTCTTTCATAGATATCATGAAGCCGGAATTACTCAAATTACAGATGGAGAAACGGTAATGCAAATTTTCGGGTTTGACGCTAATGCCTTATATCTTTGGTGCACAATGCAAGAAATGCCTACGGGAATGTACGCCGAATGGAAGCCCACAAATGATGGGAAATTTAAAAGGTGGCTACAAAAAGGGCGAAAGGAGGCAATGTGACTAGAGTATATGGCAAAGGAAATGGGAGTTAGAGTTGAGCACGCTTATAATGGGGGGCAAAAAAGAGTAGGAAAATCTAAAGTTGATGGGTGGGTTCAGGAAAAGAATCTAGTCCTCCAGTTTCACGGGTGTTATTTCCATGGACACGGGTGCGAGTTGGATAGAAATAAGGATCCTGAAGACAGACTGAAAAGAAGAGAACGAACGGAAAGGGTCTCCCAGGCAATTAAGGATGGGGGTTTCAATCTAATAGAAAAGTGGGAATGTGAGTTTAACCAAGACTTAATGGATTCTTCGGATATGCAAGAGTTTATGAATTAGCATTTTGATCTCCCTAAGAAAAATCGGTACACACTTTCGCTGAAATGGTGAGTTTGATCCAAGCAAATAGATTCTTCGGACTAGTTGAGGTAGATATTGAAGTACCCGAGGATAAAAAGGAATACTTTGCAGAGATGACGCCTATTTTCAAAAATGTAGAAATTTCTAGGGAAGACATCGGGGATCATAAGAGGAAGTTTTGCGAGGAACACGATCTAATGACGCAGCCTAGGAGGGGGTTGATTGGAAGTTACTTTGGAAAGAAAATTGTCCTAGCCACTCCCCTAATTAAATGGTACCTCAAACACGGGCTAAAAATTACTAAGATATATCAGGCAATTGAGTTCAAACCTAAACCCTGTTTTAAAGAATTGGGAGACGAGGTAACCTACCATCGATCTGCAGCTGATTCTGATCCGGACCTAGCAGTCAAGGGGGAAATGTTTAAACTTTTAGGAAATTCGTATTACGGTAGAACTATAACAAACGTGGAAAAACATACGGACGTTAAATTTTGTCAGAGATCTTGTGCCAGTAGAGAGATAAATGGTTGGAGATTCAGAAGACTAGATGATTTAGGAAATGGAGTTTACGAAGTCCAATCTGCAAAATCCAAAGTTGTCCACAGACTCCCTGAGTTAGTACGGTTTTTTGTCTACCAATACGCAAAACTAAGGATGCTAGAATTTTATTATGATTGCCTAAAACCAAACTTACGACCGGGGACGTTTCAACTTTGTCAGATGGACACCGATTCCCTATACTTTGCCTGCTCCTCTACTGATTTAAATGATTGCGTCCTACCCGAAAACGAGGAAAGATGGAAAATTGCACTAAAAGACTTCTTTGTATTAGACCCTACTCAAAAAAGAATACCTGGTTTGTTCAAAGAAGAATGGAAGGGTGACGGAATTATAGCTCTCTGTAGTAAAACTTATTACGCATGGGGTGAAACTAATAAGGTGAGTCATAAGGGCGTCAGTAAAAGCCTAAATCCGTTCACTATGGAAGATTTTAAAGAGGTACTAAGAACTGGTTGCACAAAGTCAGGGGAAAATAGAGGACTTAGCAATATAAATAATATAATGATTATGTACCATCAAATTAAAAACGCTCTAAGTTATCTTTATCCTAAACGTGAGGTGCTGAGTGACGGTGTTACTACGAGACCCTTACTTAAATAAACCAACTAGCTTAGATATTAACTGAAATGCATTCACATGATAACTACTGAGAATAAGGAAACATAAAAAGAAGAAAGAAGAAGAAGAAGCTTATACAAAAACCCAAAAAATATAAAATACAAAACGACAAAAAACAGAGAAAATAAAAACCCAAAAAAACCACTAATGGGCCTACGCCGGGTCCCAAGCCCCGGGGGAAGAACACAGAGGGATGGTGATATTACAGGGTGAAACAAGAGGGTGGGCTATTGGCTGATGAGGGGTAACGAAAAAGAGGGTGGAGATGAAGTGTGACAAGGTTCAATAAAAAGGGTAGTGGCCGGATACTGTGGGAGGGTTATCTCAATCCAGGGATTGGTGGTCGAAAAGCTCGCCCTATACTACTAACGTCTCAAATCAAGATGCAATTTAACAAAACTTCATTCTAAAACCCTCCGCGCAATCCCGCTTCTAATATTCGATATTTCATTTCAAGACAGTTTTTCCAATATCAGTGTAATAATCCGGTATCGCTGTCCAGGAGTGTGGCAAGTTGTAGAGCTTGCTAAATCCAAAGCTCGGCAGTTCGACTCCCTAAGTGGACACCTTTCTTCAATTTTTTCACTCCTGATTTCAATCTTTTCCACTGCAAAATAGCAAATAGCTTCTACAAGGGATACCCAAATTGTTTACCACAAGAGTCATTGAAAATAGACCACGGTCTGCTGGAGATGCATGCAACAGTTCAAGATTTTCTCCCAAAATGACCTGGTGGGTTTAAAATATTTATGTATCCTTTCAACCATACCCTTTGGATGGGAAGAAGGCCACGCTTACACAATAAAGACCTCTCCTAGGCGGAATTATATAGGTGGTATACCCCTTTTAGAGGTCACTCACTTGTATCCAATTGCTGTTAGTTTGGCAGCAGTTGGGTGTGTTTTACATTACTGCTTTTTGGAGCAATGAAAGATAAACCTGGCTCAGATATTTTAGCTATTACGCAACCAAACGCTTTTTCAAAGAACAGTTTTTGGCCTTGGTATGGCCTGGCCAGTTAGCTACGGTTAGGGCTTGTCTAAGTTCACACGGACTTTGAAAACGTGGACTATTTAACTGCCATCAATTACAGAAGGTATGTAATATATATTACATACCTTCTGTAATATATATATTACAAACTATATATATATATATATATATATATATATATATATATATATATATATATATATATATATATATATATATATATATATATATATATATATATATATATATATATATATATATAGTTTGTATATTATCTCGAAAACAAAACGACTGTCTAAAAGCCCGGTTCACACTAGGCAATCTGCAGGCAATCTGCTTGCCAGCAATTTCGGAGCAATGGCAATATTGCCGACAATGTACCCATTCACACTGCATCACCAAGATTGCCGGCAATATAGCGGGAAATTTAAAATTTTAGTCCAGCGGCAATCTGTACGCCGCTATATTTACGTGTTTAATTGCCACAGAGTTTGCTCGCTCTTCTAGCTGAGATTAGCGATTGACCGCAATATTGCTGGCAGTTTTTTCACTGTTCACACTAGCAATACATGGGCAATCTGTTGGCAATCATATTGCTGGCAATCACATTTCTGCCAATTATTGCCTAGTGTGAACCCGGCTTAAAATGTGTCTGTTTTGTGCTGTAGCTGTGACATGCACATTTCTTGCATATATATAGCCATAGGGACAATGGTACAGGATACGGACGTCGACGTTTCACAGTCACTGAAACTGAAGCTAGGTTTCAGTTTCAGTCACTGACACTGAAACTATTTTGGGAAGAGACCTGAAACAGAAACAGAAACCGAAACGGAAACTTACTTTGGGCAAAAAGGCTGTCACATTCTTATTTTTTCTATAGATGTGCTCTTGATCCTACTAAACTAAACAAGTGCTAACAACAGGTAGTCTTACAGCAAGCATAAGACCAGTCGGGTGCATCAATAATCCAAGATTTCATTTTCTTTTCTGACCAAGATCCTGGAACTAAATTCACGGACAGTATTTGACAAATATGTTTATCCCCATCTGGCCCGAAGTTGACAGAGTGGCATCTGAAATGGCATTTTATACATCTTAATCAGCCAGAAGTTTGGTCGGATACCAGTTTTATGCGATTATTATTTATATTTATATATTTATAAATTTTGTGTACATCGAATCGATGTATGCGCACAATGCCGATATCCAGAGTAAATAAAAGTGTGCGAATTTTTTTGAAGTGATGGATCTAATTTTCGGTGGGTCCAGCCGTCAGCAAACAGAGCATAGTTTTTGCTCTGATAACATGATAGAGCTTTCCTAGTGGCATACGATTATGGCATATCGGCATACGATATTATGTACGATTGCAAATAGGTATGTACGAAATGTAACCCCAAACACCAATTGACCCAAAATTAGGGTTATGTATTCGATGTGGACGTTAACGCGAAAAAAATTGTCTGGAAAAATGTTGTTCTATGTCATTATGATTTGTCATGTCTCTCACGTCTCACCCTTTTCCATGAAGTTGGCACATTTTCTTGCATTCATCCATACTAGGAGCCAATCGACGTGCAATTATTGATCTTTCTTCGTTAATTTTATTGACGAATTTTTTGCCCTCTTGAACAGGAATTAACTCGACTGAAATGAAGCAGTTGCTGTGAGTTGTGATGAAGTTAGAGTATATAAAGTCTACGTACACTTTTGTTGGGGGGTCCTACTTTTACCGCTTCCACCACCACATCACCACTATATATGTTCCACCAACCAATGTAAGGAATAGTAGATTAATACCAATAATGTTGGTATACTGGTTACTTTAGGTTATATTGTTGCAATTGCTTATAATCTTGAGTTTCTTGTTGTTTTTTATTTCACCCATGTATACATAGAGAGTACGTGCTATAAGGGTTTGCAGTTGTATTTTGCTTCTACTCCTTATCAAAATACTCATGTTTAAATAATCTAAACTTACGTATATCTTCTTCCAACTTTCCTCCAGCAAAAACATTGCAATGTCTTCCAGAAAATCCTTCATCGCAAGCACAATATTCTGCTTTATCGCCGCGATAACAAACGCCCCAGAAACAAGATTTTTGTTTCCATTCCATTTCAGCACAATCTGTAGACTTCACAAATACTGAAACAGCATTGAAAACCAACATTTCTTGAAAGAGTGACGCATTTGAATTACAATAATGGATTGTTTAGACCGTTTCGTTTTACCCATCTTGGTGTTAGTCTACTGCATATGCACCATTCATGGTGGAGCAGACCCCTCATCTATGTTTGCAGTCATTATTTGATGTGACACTTCTGGCTCAATAGCTGTATATGTAGTGTGTATCAGAGAATGAGCACAGGTGTCGCTGTCGCATGCCAAAATATCCCCCTCTAATGGTAGCCTAAAAGGAGAAATTCTAGCAAGCCAAATTTCCCCCACCCCCTCTAATTTAGCCTAAAAAAGAAGTATGTATTTGGCAAGCTGAAATCTTCGTATATGCTTCGTGTATGTATGTGTCACATCTTTTTTGAAATTTTGAAAAGCTCAGAAGAAAATTGTAAACTATTGAAATATATATAATCCACTCAAAACAATTTAAAAAACATTGTGTGAATGTTAATATGCCTAAGGGGGAAAGGATTACATACTGAACGTCATCATGCTAAAGTTTCCCCCTTACACGTTATAAATTTTAATACATATGCGTATTTATAGTTAGGGGGAAATCTAGCATGGGGAAAAAGTAGCATACGACACCGGCACCTTAGACCCTGAAAACGGTAGGAGAATTCGCCAGGGAGCAATCCATAAATGTCAAATATTAAAACCTTTAGCTGTGAGAAGCAAACTTGATAAGAAAAGAACCATAAGCGGGTATAAATTGTTGTGTTTACGAGTTGTCTTCCATTAATGTATTGTTTGCCTAAATCCATTTCATTAGATCTTCTAATGGACTGGAATCTAGCCTCAAGCGGACCAGCCAGTCGCCTTTTTCACATCTAGGACAATTTCTGTTGCGAAGCAGATAATTTCTTTCTTTCAATTCTATCACTGTTCGTAACGTCTCTAAATATCGTTGACTATTACCTATACACAACAACATCATTAGCTAAGAAGCTATTATAAATATTCTTTACGTGTGTTCTTATTGGAGGAACTTCGATGCTTTTTTCTTGATTCTGGTCTTCGTCGTGCTCTGGCTGCCCAAGAATTCCGTGAACGATATCTTTTACAAGAACCTAAATGTTCGTTAATTATCTGTCATATTGTTTAAGAGAAAAAGCTACATGCTGGAAAAAATTTATTTTCGTTTATTTAATTTGGGAAATTAAATGTAATGCAGACAGATAATTATTAGCCTTGAAAATTACATTGCAGTTGCAAAAAAATTTGGATTGAAGGTTGTAACTTACTTAAAAGGGCCATATCAAAAATTAGAAATAAAACTATTAATTTGGTATTCATCCTGTACTGATGGGTTTTACAAAATGGCACCAGCTATCAGTAGTGTCAATCCTTTCAAGAAATTAAAACTGTTTATTTGGATTATACTGAAAGCTCCTGCTTCTTTTCTTTGCATGATAGCTGAAGTGTAAAACAGATACCTAGTTTGCTGATTTACGAAGCTGTGCTGATTTACGATTATGTTATGTAGGATATATTCTTTAATACGTACACAGTACCAGCCGAGCAGACTAATTCTTTAAGAACGATTATATAATCAAATTAAAAGCAAAAAATGTTTTAAGCACGTCTTATGTAGCGCAAGAGGCTGACTAATGGTCAACCTTTTCGTTATTTCATCAATTACTAGGAAATCAATCTGCTTAGCTAATTACTGGCTTGCTAGTCAGCAAGCATTCCTCCACGTGTCATGTAGCTCTACCTATAGGCTAGGCCTGGGATTGGGCGGGGACCTCCATTGGAGCTACATGATTGGGATACCCCAGCTAGAGGGGTCTTGGAAGGGGTTAAACTTCTCTCCTCTGTCAGTGTTGGGTTCCCTAGTCGTGTACAGTCGTTTCTCTCTCAATATGCCATGCAAAACACGGACAAGGGTAATCACTTGCTTTTTGTGAGACGTAATCTAATGGAAGATCTAGCTAGATTCCATTCCATTAGAAGATCGAATGAAATGGATCTAGGCAAACAATACATTAATGGAAGACAACTCGTAAACACAACAATTTATACCTTCTTATGGTTCTTTTCTTATGGAGCTTGCTTCTCACCGCTAAAGGTTTGATTACTTAACAGTTATGGATGGCTCCCCCGCGAATTCTCCTACCCTTTTCAGGGTCTAAGGTGCCGGTGTCGTGTGCTACTTTTTCCCCATGCTAGATTTCCCCCTAGCTATAAATGCGCATATATATATATATATATATATATATATATATATATATATATATATATATATATATATATATATATATATTTATATATATATGAGTCGATTTCTGAGTGATTCGACTGTGTGTTCGATGTTTGTGGACAACTTCAAAAAATCGAATTGGCTCAATTTTACATACTTCATAGCATTCTAATGGAATAATAAATCCTCCAAATATTAGAGCTCTACGCTGAGTTTTGTTCATGTAATGCCAATTTTTGTGATTTACGACGTCTCGGGCTGCCACCGCTTTGGACAAGTCAACTTAACAGTCTCTACCGAACGGAAGGCTGCAGCAATTGGGCTCAAATTTGTAGTAGGCAGTTAGCAGTGTTAGTATTGTCTATTGGAGTAGCCAGAGCTGCTTGTCTTCAGTGGTGTTTGGGATGAGACACTAGCTACCTGAAATAAGCTTGACGCGAGGATCCGCGCAGTCGCCGTTTTTTGCACCTAGAAGCCTCAAAATCCCCCAAAAAGATACAGCTTTTGTATATATGATTTTTCATGCTGTTTCTGACCTGTCTGCAAAAAATCAGCCAAATCCCAGACCCAGTTATGAGATATGGCCATTCAAAGTTTGAAAAATCATCGATTTTCAGCCAAAAGAGCGATTTGAGCCACTTTGGGCCATCGTAAGTCACTAAAGAGAAAAGGTATCGGCCTAATATTTTGTACCCGTAAACTAAGTACCATAGTGAACGTCTTGGGTGAATTTCAGCCAAATCGCAGAAATTTTATTTTTTTCGATTTTTCAGCTGATCACATAGTGGTGTTGAAAATCGGAAAAAATAAAATTTCTCAGATTTAGCTGAAATTCACCCAAAACGTTCACTATGGTACTTAGTTTACAGGTACAAAATATTAGGCCGATACCTTTTCTCTTTAGTGACTTACGATAGCCCAAAGTGGCCCAAATCGCTCTTTTGGCTGAAAATCAATGATTTTTCAAACTTTGAATGGCCATATCTCATAACTGGGTCTGGGATTTGGCTGATTTTTTGCAGACAGGTCAGAAACAGCATGAAAAATCATATATACAAAAGCTGTATCTTTTTGGGGGATTTTGAGGCTTCTAGGTGCAAAAAACGACGACTGCGCGGATCCTCGCGTCAAGCTTATTTCAGGTTGCTAGTATCTCAGCCCAAACATCACTGAAGATAAGCAGCTCTGGCTACTCCAATAGACAGTACTAACACTGCTAACTGCCTGCTATAAATTTGAGCCCGTTAGTTGCAGCCTTCCGTTCGGCAGAGACCGTTAAGTTGGCTTGTCCAAAACGGTGACAGCCCGGGACTTAGTAAATCACAAAAATTGGCATTACAGGACCAAAACTCAGAGTAGAGCTCTAATATTTGGAGGATTTATTATTCCATTAGGATGCTATAAAATAAGTGAAAATGAGCGAATTCGATTTTTTGGGTTGTCCACGCAATAGTCGAGCCTCCCAGAAATCGACTCATATATATATTAAAATTTATTACGTGTAAGGGAGAAACTTTAGCATGATGACGTCAGCATGCAATCCTTGCCCCCTTAGGCATTTTAACATTCACACAGTGTTTTAAAATTGTCTTGAGTGGATTATATATTTGAATATTTTACAATTTCCTTCTATTGCTGTTCCTGCGATAGAACAGCACCTAGTCCAAATCAAAAGCATCAGTATGCAGAATGAAGCCTTTCGCAAGATCAGGATGCGCAACTACGGGTGCTTCAACCAAGCTCTTTTTGAGAAGCTCAAAAGATTGCTGATGCCATTATCCCAAACGAATCGCACACCCTTCTTTTTGAGAGAATATAGCGGAGCGGCTAGATGCGCAAAACCTTTGATAAACTTTGCGTAGTAAGCGCACATACCTAAAAAACTTTCCACGTCCTTAATGCTTTAGGTACGGCCAGATCCTGTATTGCTTGGATACATTCCTTCAGGGGTTCTACCCCTTGCTCCGAAATAATATGACCTAAATAGGTAATGGAGTTTTTCAAAAAGTGACATTTTCCAGTATTCATTTTCAAATCCGCAGCGCGCAAACGGTCAAAAACTTCTTGCATAATTTCTAAATGCTCCTCACAAGTTTTTGAAAATATCAAAATATCGTCGATGTAAATGCACTTTTTCCATTGTAAATCGCCTAAGATTCTCTCCATACAGCGCTGAAAATTGCCGGGTGCACATTTCAAACCAAATAGAAGTACGTTATAATCAAACTGACCATGAAATTTATCGAAACTCGCACGGTGGAAGCTAGAGAGTGCACCAACTAACATAGCTACCGATCCCTCTTGCGACAGACACAATTATCACCAAGTTTCATATGTTTAGCCGTTTACAGTAAGTCTACAGACGGCGTGCGCGCTGCGTCTATGCTCACCGTGTTCAGCGATCCCGATAACCTTTCTATGCGTCTCACTAAATGGCCCAAAACAGCGTATCTAGGCCTCTTTTTGACTGTTTTCTGTGAAGTTGGGACTTTTTCAAAATGGCCATTTGGACCGACTTCCTTTGGGCCAGCCGCCAGAATGGTCCATGGCCTAAATCAAAAATCGGCCAACGTTATGACTCGCTACCTATCCCAAAGTTTCTTATGCAACAAGCCGTGTCTCTCTAGCCCTGAGCCCTGTAGCCGTGACACAAAATGGCCGTTTTTGACCAAAAACGCCGTTAGGCAACTTTTGGCCGGCCGCACAGGTGGCATGCCTGGCGAAAAGTAAACAATTTAGCGCGGGGCACATGGGACCATATCGGTATTCAGAAAATATAAACCTTTCCGGCTGAGAACGTCCACATCTTTCAAACCCCTCTGCACAAAATTGCATTTTTCCAAGCGTCACTAATACACAGAAAAAAACAAACGGACTTAACTTGTCCGGAAGCAAAAATTTTCAAAGTTGAAAATTTTGACCAAAACTTTTTTGCAACTTGTTGTACTCGTTGTGTAGATTCCAACGATACTAAACTTGCCCAGTTTCGTTCAGTATTGAGCTGGCACGGTGCTCGAACGATTCTCAAAGGGCCGCGCAGCTCCTTTTACACCCATGTTATAGGGGGTCGCTCTCGCGTCCCCCCTACAATACTTCTGCTCCTTTTTGATTGCTGAAAAGGTACTCAAAAAATTATAATTTCAGATGTTGTCCAATACAACTCTGTGGTTCAAAACATTCGGACCAAACACTTCAAACTGCTAAAATTCGGAAAAAACAATTTAAACTGTTGATTGGAACAATTGGTGCTCAAAAACATAGAAACTTTATACTAAATATCAATAATAAATTTAGAATTTTTGAAATTTGCCCTTTCTGAAAAAATGAGAAATTTCGTGGCCCGGGCCAAGCGGGCCGAAACCTTTCACGGGCGGGGCCGAGCGGGCCGAGAATAATTTTTCACGGTTCGGCCCGTGCAGGTCTCTAATTCTTATAACTCATATCATATTGCTTCATGCAACTTTGGTTACTTTTCTACAAGTTTGTGATGCATTTCTGTTTTTCATTTACCCGTGGTTAATGAATATACCACGCTTGTGCTATAAAACAAATATACAGTTACTTTACTATCCTGTCATTTTAATTAAAATTTGCATTTACACAATATATAGTGACATGTTAATAATACACCGAGAGATTTTATTACCTCCATATGCTGTATACATAATATTAATAAAAAATTGTAGGGTCATTTAGAAAAATGGCAACCGTATAGCAGAGCTGTGTAGTGTTACTTTATGAATCTTGGAAATGGCTAATTTAGCTTCATTTTTTGAAAAGGCCGAAAATAAACATAAACATATATAGGTGCCGACTTGATAGCCTCACAGAACACTTCGGGTAAGTGCCATGACAATTATTCAGTAGCAGCAATCAGCATTCTCCCTAAACTCAAAAATATATACGCTAAAAGCTGGCTGGCACTACCCTTACCGGAATACTGACTGTGGGAAGGCCTTGGTAAAAACCCGTGGTATCATCATCAATTTTAACTGCTTGCTTTTTTAAGGCCTACAACTTCACTTCAGTAAGCAGAGTAAAAGCAGTTTGAGTTAAGTGTTAAACTAAAAGTTGCGATTAGAAGTTAGTGGCCATAACAGATCATAAAGATACAAATGGAAACAAGGTGAAGGTGAACTGAACTGTATATTCCAATTCCACTAAACATCACATGCAAAGTTTACAATAGGTTACAACATTATTATGACTTCTACTGGCACAGGCAAGGCTAACAGCACGTATTCACAAACAATTAATGTATGCCTGAGAAATAAACAAATTTTAAAAGTTATTTTGGCAAGATTCTTCTCTTCTCGAAATAAGGTGCTACATTTTCACAAAACCATTACATATACCATTATATTCAATACTCTATTTTGTATAGCACACTGCAATGCACAGTAATAAGCACTTGTCTAAAATTGACTCACGAAAAATAATACACAAAATAAAATAATAATGGGTCAGTTAATGTTAAGCTTATGTTTAAACAACAAGGAAATCGGTATCTATCTTGAGTAAAGGTATGGTTCCACCTTCTGATTTTCTGTCGTTCTTCCGTTCACTTTCCCAGTGTAAATCCTATAAAAATAGCTCTTCTGTTTTTTCGAACACAATATAGATTGATTCAACACGCTCCTCTGCTACATTTTTTAGCTTCAAGTTGGTCATAACATCAAAATTATTCACAAAATTACATTACATAAACAACAATAAGGCTATTGAAGAATTGAAGATACAAAATTACCGAATAAACAAATTACCGATCAAATTACAAAATCACTGAAATTAATTACATCATCCCAGACGCATAATAGTATGAGGAAAAGACAGGGTCAACTGGCCAATCAGTGTTCAGCAAAAGGTCAGCTGACGTCAGAGGTTCACATGATTGGTAATTTGGCTTTTCAAAATCTGGAGGTCCAACGAAAAAGTCAGGACTCATACTGGTGGAGTTTGGGATGCTCTTCCATCCATCCGTCTCAGGATCACCGATTGGAGAAGGCCAGGAGCACCACGCGTTTACAGAGGGACTGAAGTATTCCTCAGAACAGTTGCTGCTGTTGCTGCTGAAGCTAGCATCGCAGGAATAGGCATAGGGAGGATACCCGACGGACTTATCACCAGAAGTAGTAGACAGGGGGCTCACCTGATCAGAGGAAGCGAGATCGGACCTGGGAACAGGCGGTGATTTGATAGGATCACTGAAGTGATGTTGAGCAATGTAGATACTACCCTGATTTGAAAATGCGGAGTCGGGAGATTCCGGCTGACTGGATGGTTCCGTGAATTGATCTGAAAGTGATAAACACATAAATTTAGCAGTAACAATATAGAAATATGCAACAATTAACGGTTTTGCTTTTTTTAATTTATAAATCATAATTTAAATTTTAGTTTGTCCTCCGCAATATGCACCTACTTTATATGCTGATGTAAACTGACTGACTCCTGAACATATATACACTTTGGATTTAATTTTGAAAGGCAACAGATTCTTTCATGATAACAGATCTTAAAATTTCTGCTACGAAAAAATTCTAGCAGTACATAGTTCGTCCTGCACAATAGCGGGAGATATCATAGTTTTTGAAAACTGAATTTTTTGCAATTTTTCAGATTTTTCAAATTTCGTATCTTCAACAGCCGATGTTTTGCAACGGCCAGTCTCTGTCGAATCTAACGGAGTGTCTCACCCGCCTCTCCCTACCAGCTCCTTCCCTAGGATACAGGTCAGTACGATGGAAATTACAGATTATCCTTCTAATAACTGCTAGTTTAGTTTTGCATTTATTTCGGACTGTAGTAAATGTAAAAGAACACACAGTGCTGTTGATGTAATAGGTATATATTACTGCTAGAAACTTTTATAGTTTTTACTATTTAATTTCTAAATTTTGTGGAATTTACAGAAATCTCTGTTTACAAATCCTGACAAAGAGCGCATTTGTAGCAAACCACAAAACATCCTTATTTCTGCAAGCGCTGTTCAAGAGTGCATTCTCGAAACATCCTTTAATTTCTACAAACTCTGTTCAAGAGCACATTATAAAGTTAAAACGAATAGTTACAAACTGTAATTACACTCGCTTTTGCCTTGAGGTTTCTTCGGTTTCTTTCTCGGACGATACTTATAATCCGGATACTGGCGCATATGGAGGATCCGCAGCCGCTCCGCTTCCTCCAGATATGGTCGTTTTTCAGCCAGACTCAGCTGATGCCATTTCCGGCCCAGATGTTTGCTGATTTCGGCGTTGTGAATATCGGGAGAATTTTCGCAGATTCGACGTCGCTCAATCTGGGACCAGACCATGAACGCGTTCATCGGTCGTTTGATTCGATGAGCGGATTTTTTGCCTCGGCAATTCGTGGCATCGGTGTAAGGGGTGGAGGAGTAGGGATCAATCTTGAGGGAGCCAAACATCATAAATGCTTATAAAACTGAAACATTAGAAAACCTAATCAAATTTCAGTCATGCCGAATAAACCTAAAATTTCTCAAAAGTTTCTCATGAAACACTAGATACGCATGTGGTTCATAAGAAGCCCAAGGAAGTTTGATTCATTCACTTTTGCATCCTGGCATCCTATATACCACACCAATGTTTGTGAAACTGAAAACCACAATGACATGACATCATGGCGAACCTTATAATGCAAAAAGAAGATTGTACAAATCTCTCTAATGCTAGAATCAGTTAAAAAGTAAATTTGAGAGAAAAATTGGTTAATTTCGACAGTCTTAGGGTTACAATACACGTACGACATCCTGAACTTTGGAGGAGAAGAGAGGTAAAGGTATTACTGCATATGCTAGAGCTACATAGATAGCTGGACTCTGATTAACCAAGAATATACAAAATCTTTTGGGGAAGGGGAGGTACCCCAAAATATATAAGGAAAATATTTGCTTAGCTTTTTTATAAATGAACTTAAACACATCTTTTACTTCCCAATTTCCCGTGTTATCCCGGCTACAAAACTACGACCAAAGACGACACAACTCTCACCAAAACTCAAGCAGCAGTAAATACGCCAAAACTGATGAAATATGAGTTTTGAAACAACTTAAATATGACCAGTGGCTGCACCTCTCCAGGTGAACGGAAATCAGTAATCAACTAAAGTTAGTGTAAAGGCTGAGATTTCGCTATTGGCTCCGCCTACAAACAAATAAGGTTCAAATCGGTCAAATTTGAGCATGGAAAATTAAACTATCTGTTCTCACACACTCTTAAAGGAAGGGGGTGGAGACAAAAGTTATGATTAAAACCGGTTTTAAAGTCACAAATGTGCAAACAAGCTAGTCCCATCTCCCCCCAAAACTTTCCAATGGCTTTAGGGACTATTCTAATTTTGAAAATGAAACATGAGAAAATAATGACTTATAACAACTTAACAGGAGAAAGTAATACATAAGACTAATTTTGTACTTAAAAGTTTGACAGTTTGGCTTGTTTACAAGATGACTAAAACATTTTCCCAGATGAAGTTAATGCGATTATAAAATGTGGGGATTGTAATATTTATTACAAAAAGGGCTTAATAAAGTTTGTAAACAAAATGACCTTAACTGATAACCCATGGGGATTTGAAAGTGAAAGTTTAATTATCTGAAAACATACCCTTTCTAAATTACATCTATTAAATTTTGATTGTTGGGAAATTAACACTCATCTCATAGTAGTTTGAAAAGTACAGATGAAGTGGAATCGTCAAACCAGGCAATTCTTGAACTAAACTTTTCCTGTTAATACTAAATGACCATTTATTTAAATAATCGAGGCAATAATCAGAAAGGTCAGGTGTATACGTATAGTAAATGCTAACGATGAAAGTAAATTAAAGTAAGTAAAAGTAAAATCATATTAAATATTGTCGAGAACTGATCTTATATATATGAGAAGGTCTGCACAGGAGCCTGCACAAGGTCTCCAAATAATTAGAGGAACGAAATTTTCAAAACTGGGAGCCTCCAATTGATGGCTAAATTAGCCTTGAAAGCTGAAAATGCGTCACGAATTGCATTTCATTAGCTAAACATTCTAGTAAATTACTGTAACTCAGCATTAATTTAGTGTAGCAAGTTTAGTTCTAATTAGTCTCATTGTGACTTATAACAAGCTGTTTAGCATAATACTGACGTAAGTCGGGTTAAGATAAGTCCCAAGTTAACATAATTAACTGATAGCTAATCAAGCCCTAACTATTTAGTAAGAAAAACGTTAAATCCCAGACTATTTGTTAAGCAACCAGACTACATTACGACTTCAAGAACAGGCTGTTTCCTAAAATTGCTGCATATTGCACACTGCACACTTAGGATACAAAAGTGAAAGATTGATGACCCCTTTTTAGAGAATATTTCCATCCCTGCTTCAGGAAATTTGGTGTCGGTGCTCATTACTCGAAACACGCATGTAATAACGTAATCAGAATTTGCGCCTGATTACGTGGTCACAAACAGACGCATAGCCAGAAGCAAGGAGTGATACCTCTAACGACGCCATCCGTAGACGGAAGGCCGATCCTTTAACGTGATGTGCCCAACAGGAATTTGCAGCCATTTAACGACTAATTAAGAAAAGATATGTGGCTGGGTTAGCGTAAGCCTTATGTTAGCCAGGATTCGGACTTGGACTTCCGGATCCGATCCGAGGTCGAAAACCTTAACCACTCGGTCGACACCGCACTGTTATACTCGCACTTTACACTACGTTATTATACTTATTCTTATTTTAAATTATTTTCCGGGATATGCTGAATTTAGAATTTCATTGAATATTAGCGTTATATCGAATATCGAATATCGAATCGTTATATCATTTATCTGGAGTCCAAAAGACAAGTATATACAGCGAAAATTATTGTTCATTTCACTCTATACAACTAAGTAGTCAACTAAAGTTACCATTTGGGTTATTAAAGCAAATATAGATCTCTTATCTGTCGCACCAAGAGTATATAATGAGGAAGAGTGGGAAGTTTAGCTCTTTCTAATAGAAACAGGTTGCGAGATGCTCCTCATATTTATAAGGCCGAAATTTTTAGTTCAAACGCATATAAGCACATGGTAAGTGGGACCCCCCCTCCGGAGATTTCGGCCTTAATGTGCCGAGCATCTCGCAGCCTGTTTCTATTAGGAAGAGCCAAGGTTCCTTCCTACTGTTCCTCATTATATACTCTTGATCACTCTCAAACGTGACTAAAAGCAGAGTTGAACCTAAAATTAGCGCAGGTTACTGATCAGTGGCAGCTAATTGGCCCTTGGCCGATGGTTATGGTTGGTTCTTCGACGGTGCGGCTGTTGTAGTTGTTCGCCAAAGTTTGTAAGCTTGCTTTCCCCAGGAGCTGATTGGGAAACCTATTTCTTTAGTCAATTCTCTTGCATATTATTAAGTATATATTAGTCAAGCTGAGACCAACTTTATTTAAAGTAATGCAAATATACCTAGATAATCTTTGTTAAACACTAAACAGAGTGAGTCAATAGTGAACGCACATCATAATTCCAGACTGAATCCTAGACAAACACTTAGAAAATGATTAACCACCGCACTAACATTCTTCCAGCCAATAAGACGACTTTGCAACAAAATGTTCTCACGCCTTCAGTTTTGCCGAAATGGATTATTGAGATGTTTAAACTGATTGGAAAAACCGTTAACTGATGTTTAACAATTTTTAACAACTTTATCGTTTGTCGGTATCGGCAACATCAAAGTCTTAATAAATAATGATCAGAATAAAACACGTGTCCCGTTTTTAGGTTTCAGCAGCGGGTCTCTGCAGAAGTTGTAGAAAAAATTGTTTCCACTAAAAACGACAAAAAATGCATCTTTAAGAAATGCAAAGTTTCTGGGTCGAAGTTTCGTTTCGTCTTTGAACATTCCGTCTGATGAATTACTAAACTCAAGAAGTTAATTAATAAAAGAATCGAATCGAATTGAAAGCAGGCAACTGCAAAGCATGAACGAACACCACTTCGCAAACTAACCATGCCAGTTCAGACTTCAGTGTAATTTACATGAGAGGGCGTCATCCGCAATAAGCATCATTCATATCCCTTCCCCTCCTCTTTTTCCTTCATATTATATTCTTATAATCCATTTTCTTTACCCCCAACCCCCCCCACCCCTCCATCCATTACAATTCTTCTCATTTTGCCTTTTCTTTCTTATTTCTTTTTCCCTTTTCGTTCTACAAAATTCAAATATAAATATAACCCCCCATCCCCCTCAAATTCCCCTCCTCTAATTCATTCTCTTCCCCTTTCTCCTTTTCCCTCCCCTCCATCCTTCTTCCTACTCTCTCCTTCTTCCCCTCTCCTACTACCCCTTCTACCACCCCACCAATCAGCCTTCTATCACCATCTCATCACTCCCCCCTCTCATCCCCCCTCGACTCTCTCCAAGGAATATATGCAAATTTAATTTACTGAAAGACTACCTGATAATGGCACTTATGCATGCATCGTTTCGGCTTAGGATAGGATCCCTATCTTCCATACCACTGAAAAGTGAAAAAACTGCCTGCCTGGTATTGATCCCAAGCTGGCTAACTTGATTTTGGATTTCCTTCAAACTGACACAGCTGTAACATTGGATGATATTGCTGGAGTTGAAAATGTGAAAAGAGTATTACAGGAGACAGTCATTCATTCTCCCAGTTTTGCGACCGGAATTCGCTGTTCAGGGTTTGCTCATGTTGGGTTCTCCTGGAAATTGGAAAAGCATGTTGGCCAAAGCTGTTGCCCATGAAGCCAAATCAACCTGCTTCGACAACTCTGCAACAGCTCTTACTTCAAAATGGGTGGGTGAATCAGAAGTTGGTGAAAACTCTGTTTCTTCTTACTAGGTACATATGTTCTGCCCTCTGTGATATTTATTGATGAAGTGGATTCAATTTTGAGTCATTTCATGACTGAACGTAAGGATTCTGAAAATGAGGTCTCATGTAGAGACTGAAGACGGAATTTTTGCTGCAATTTGATGGGGTCTCTTCCAGTGATTCAGATCGTATCCTGGTGATGACTATATACTACCAATCGCCCTTTCGATCTTGAAGCAGTTCTTAGGCGTTTTCTAGAGTACAGTCTTTACTACTGTCACGGTGTGATTTTTTCCCCCTTGCAATTTTTTCCCCCCGGAAAAACTACACCGGTGTGGATTTTCCCCTCGGAAAAATTACACCGGTGAGAATTTTCCGGGGGGAAATTTTGCACCAATGCAAGAATAGTGCAGATTTCTGTATATAAATTAAGTTTTGCTCATAATTATAGCAACTAATTGGGCTTTGATGATGAAATGTGATTAGTGTGAAACACCAAAATTGTCGTTTAATAGTTAGACTCTTACAGAAATTTCAGTTTATAAATTCAAAAGTTAAATTTCAATTTAGTTGAATGAAATTTCTGAAATAAACTTAAAAATAAATTTTAGTTCACAATTTATACCTGTCTTTACTTAAAAATTTGAGCTCTGTTTTAAAATTTCTAATATTATAATTTAGTTTTACACAGAAATGAAAACAAAATATTAAGAATGATTAGAATTTATGTATTTCTGAATTTTTTCCTTATTAAGTTTATAAAACATTTTAATTAATCCTACAAGATATCCGATTTTCAAGAATTTTTATTCATATCTAATTTCAATTTAATTTTCTTTCTGAATCGAACAATAATAAAGACAATGTTGGTGTTTCACGCTAATCACACTCCATCATCGAAGCATAATTAGTTGCTATAACTATGAGCAAAACTTAATTTATGTAACTGAAATCTGCATTATTTCTTGCATTGGTGCAAAATTTCCCTCCGGAAAATTCACACCGGTGTAATATTTCCGGGGGAAAAATCCACACCGGTGTAGTTTTTCCGGGGGGAAATTTTACTCAGGGGGAAAAACTGCACCGTGACACATACAAATATATGTATAAATTTTTCAATTGGAAAATTACTAACATTTGTGAAAGGTTGTAATCCGGAATTGAATTAGACGAAACCGCACAAGTAGGGAAGTTTCCATAGGGCTATCGCTACAGTTAGAAAGAGGTTATAACATAAGATTGGCCGACCATGCTGTCCGACCGAAAGGTCGTCGACCGTCTGTGGTCGGCCAACCTTCTGAAACCGACCCTTCGGCCGTTACCCGACAACGATGCCTGACGTCTCAACAACCGCTAAACTCCTCCCGACTGCCGGCCGATGGATGCCAATAGGCTGAAAACGCTACGGATGCGCCAATAAAATTTAAAAGTCAATTACCGAGACAACTACAGTCCAGCTCAATCAGAGTTTAGAAATCCAGACGAACAACTTTTTCATGAGTCGAGCTTTTCTATTTACCAATTGTTTGGGCCTCATTAATTACAAGAATCCACAATAAATTAGAATAGAATGATTGTCTGATCAAAATCAACATAAATCTGATCGCATTAATTCAGTGGACTGATTCATAGTTCCTTATATGGTAAATTATCTAAGTCAGTAAATCAGGTTTGTGCTGATTCCTTTCCACTTGTGTAGTGACTGGTTGATGTCTGATAAATCTTTGACTAAACTTTGAAATTTTTCCAGTAGACCATGGGTTGAACAAAACTGTTAGTTCTCTACTGCGCTTACAACTCACTTAGAATTTTCGCAGCAGCTGAATATGACTGTACAGAGCACAACAGATTGATACACAGCCTTTTAATTTGTAGCCCCAATCATTTTAATATGCCTACAAATTGAAAAAATTACCCTTTATTAATTATAAACTTGTGGAAAACTCAGTTTTTATTTTATTTTAAATTTATTTCCAAAATTACTTAATTTTTCGGTTTCCCTTAGTGTTGGTTCCCCTTGCGAATCAAAAAACCTGATTTCGACAAATTTTGCGACATTTGAACTCAGCATGGTGGAAAACACACCCATACAAAATTTTAGCTCGTTTTGGTCAGGTTTTAAGGATTTTGAGCGGCGGTAATCGAGACAAGACGCCGAATTAGTATCTGGTGTTTACGTAATCGGTTCAATCAGTCTGTTAAATACTATACAAGTGTACCTTCATTTTTCTACTTTGAGGGAAAAATTGGTAATTTCTATTGCACAATATACGCACTGGCGGATCCAGGATTTATTGACAGGGGGGCGGTAAAATGTTTTCACCGGGGGGTCTGGGTGGCGAAGCCCCCCAGAAGTTGAAGAATTTTTTGAATTTGCAATAAAATCGTCTTCAGATCTTTAATTCTTTTAATTTTAAAGAGCTCAGAAAATTTTTTAAATACACACGTTTGTAGTCAAAAATAGTAATTTTTTCAAAAAAATCGGACGCATTTCAAGTTTTTTCTTTATAAGCGCAATAAATATGCCGTTAAAAATGAAAAAATTGGCTCCGCAGGTGCGAACGTTTCTGGTTTTTTACCTTCCCCTTATTTCTTCCTTAATTTTTCCCACCTTCGAATGGCTACTGGGAGGGGCGGCCGCACCGCCCCCCCCCCTGGATGTACGGCAAGTTACACGTGTCTATTACACGCAACTGTAACTCAAAACAGACTCTGTTTAATCTGACCTCAGACCTGTTGCAGTTATTTGATACCGCAGGGAATTTTAGAACAAAACACGAGATATATATCAGAAAAATAACTTTTGGGTAATGTAAATGTACTGTAAATGTCGTAATTTCCGGCCATTCCGTTACGTTATAAAAAGGGACAGTTTTACTTTAAACTTTAGGAAGTTTTTAGCGCAAAATTCACTGAAATAGAAATTTTCTCACGCTAAGTCTCATTTAATCATAGTTTACAACCTAATTTCCTTGAGCTGCCCAGAAACAATTTGATGTAAAGTTGTGTTACTGTCAAAATTACAACAGCGGAAGCTGACTCACTGGTCGTTATGAGACTGCAGTTGATAGAAATTCAAAAAACCTCGTAGAAGAGTTTTCAAAATGATTATCAAATCAGAACTTGCGGGTGGGTATTAAAAGACAATAATTTCGAACACTTATTAATATAATTAGCATTCACATCAGAGCATTTAACAGTTTGCAGTTATTAATGACGAATGACGAATGACAACAACAAAACAAGACAGTTAGTCTAATTGTCAAAGTTCAGTTTCTGTTCATATTTCGCATCGATGCTTTTCATCCAAAATTTCCAGTAATTTCTTCGAATCGGATCTTTTTCTGAAGCCTCTGTACAAAGCTATAACGCAAAGCATAATTACATATAGCCATCAGATTCCCTACATAGAAGATTCCCTACAATCTCAACTGTAAATTGAAATTGGTAATCAGTTCATCTTTACACACCTGACACAGGAAACAAAATGACCCCTAAAAGGGGAAATATTCCGCCGTTGAGCCATACAGACAGGGTATTTTTTACAGGGGGGGGGGGGCGGGCCCCCCCCCGAAATTGACCTTCCCCCCCCCCGAAAATGCCTTCCCCCCCGAAATCGCCCCCTCCTGGGATTTTTGCTTCCCCCCGGGATTTTTTGGAGGCCCAAATTTTTGCCAAAAATAGGCCAATTTTCAAAAATTTAACGGCTTCGCCGGAGATTTTTTCGTAAAAATAGCTATTTTTAGCTTAAATCCTGGCATTTTTGAGAACTTTTTGCGTTTCACCATGC
This sequence comes from Trissonchulus latispiculum, assembly GCA_030248195.1. Classification (NCBI taxonomy): domain Eukaryota; kingdom Metazoa; phylum Nematoda; class Enoplea; order Enoplida; family Ironidae; genus Trissonchulus; species Trissonchulus latispiculum. Next base: position 31,533 of record JASAND010019524.1, on the reverse strand, counting down.
AAAATACGCCAAAAAATACCATTTTTTGGCTCATTTTTGCAAAAAAATCTCCCCCCTGAAAATTTCTTCCCCCCTCCCGGGCCCGGGGGGGGGGGTCCCCCGGGAAGCCCCCCCCCCGGAAAATAATCCCTAAAAAATACCCTGTACAGATATGTATGTCATCGATCAATGAAAACACTTGGGTGCAGCTTTTTGAAGATTAAGTTTCATCGTGGACAGCAGATTGTGAGAAAAAGAAAAGTGTCATGAAATCATTGCGGTTTGATGTTTTTGAGATAGCAAAGTGCATATGTAGAAAAAGTTGGTAAAAAGACACAAGCTCTCCAAGACAAAGTGTGTAAAATTTTCATAAAGCAGATCCAGGCGGTAGAATCAGATATACCTGACGGAATCTATTCAGTGATTCAGTGACTTCCGACTGACTCGGCTTTTCCACAGCATCCAGCTTTTCCTCTAAATAGTCCATCATGAAAGCCAACAGATAGGGTGACCGAGTGTTGGAATTGGCGTAGAGGTCCTCACACAACCGCCACACTTCAAATCTACTAGTCAGCCCATTTTCAATTAATATCCTGAAAGAAATAGGTAATTAGAATACTGAAAGAATCGAGTATGTAAAAGTAACTAAACAATTGACTCTGAAGAATGAAGAACTTACAGAATAGTTTGCTGTTGCTGGATTACAAGAGTATATACTGTTGAATATCAAAATGTCTTTAAAATAAAATTATCACACGAACATAAACTTTTGATACCCGACAACAAACCAAAATTAAATTACGTGCCCGTTTAGATAATTCCAAGAGCTTTCATTGTTAGGTGCTTTCTTGATCATGTCCGAACAAAAGCTAAACATCAAATCAAACAAATACAAATACATCCTAACAAATACAACCCCAGGTGCTGGTATCAATAACAACCACAATCAATAGTAAATAATACAAGAGAATGACAAACGTCAAGCTGTAAGTGCTATAAATGTGACACATTCTCTGCACACATGCACTTTTGTAGTGGGGGCTAGAGATGAGATCAGGGCCGAGTTTTTGGGCTCGGCCCGGCCCCTGGTCAAGTTTTACGTCTGCCCGACCCGGCCCTGTGCCAACAATTTAAGGCCCTGGCCCGGCCTGGCCCTGAGTGTCGTTTAGGTCTGCGCGGACCGGCCCGGACCTGAAAAGTTCTGATTTTTTGAAAAATGTTTCCATGAAGTTTGAGACATGTAGAATGTTGTGTTCTACCACACTATCCGGAGCGAAAGTACACGTTCTCTCAAATAGCTGCGAGAAAATTCAATAGATGTATTCAGACTGTCAAATTCTATGAACGTATAGAATACGAGCTGCATCCGAAAAAGGTATTTATTTTGGTTCAACTTGTATTAGCCAACACACATCGTGACTTCCTAACACCAAGAGTGCATAATTGCACTATATATAAGAAGAAGAGTAAGCCACTAGAGGGCTCATCTTCTTGGCATTGCGCAACGGTGCTCCGACCACAATACGCGAATGTTCCTCGTTTGGTGGGGGTGTAGCTCTCTTCGACAAAGCATACCCCTCCGTTTGGTGGGGAAGGGGGGTAGCAGAAAAGAGGTCCCCGTTTGGTGGGGGGGGGGGGTACCCAACAGCCAATCAGATTGCAGAGACCCCCTCCCCGTTTGGTGGGGGGGGGGTAGAGCAGAGGATTACGGTAGTTTTTGTTCTATTCGCAAATGGGTCCCCGTTTGGTGGGGGGGGGTAGACAAAAGACGTCCCTGTTTGGTGGGGGGGGTATGCAAAGGGGTCCCCGTTTGGTGGGGGGGTAGACAAAAGAGGTCCCCGTTTGGTGGGGGGTCGCCAACAGCCAATCAAATTCATCCAATCTTAGCCCTAACTTGGCGACCCCCCCCAAACGGGGACCCCATTCTGCCTACCCCCCCCCACCAAACGGGGGACCCCTTTTGCATACCCCCCCCCACCAAACGGAGAGGGGGTACGCTCGTCGACTCCCCCCCCCCCACAAAACGGGGGAACATTCGCGTATTGGGGTAAGAGCACCGTTACGCAATGCCAAGAAGAGCTTAGTGGTAGGGATGGGCAGCGGTGCGGTTTTAACGCGGTTACCGCGGCGGTAACCGCAGAGCTGCGGTATGCGGTAACGAAGAAAAAAACCGCGCGGTTATTGCGGTTACCGCCGATTCTGATAACCGCGGGAAAACCGCTATTTTTATTAGATTTTTCGCTTGAAAACGCAAATTTACTTTTTCAGTATATATGATTTTCGGTAAAAAATCAAATGTGGCGGAAATATCTTACTGCTACTTTGCTACTGTGGCAGACCTGATCTACATACACTAGGAATTACAACTTTGTTAGCATTGTTAGCGCTGAGTCAAACCAGTTTAGCATAGGAACAGGATCCTAGTCGGTAAACAGGATTTTAATTTTACTATTTCATTTATTATTTATCTTGTGCCCAGTCGGAAATTGTAAGTTGTGAAATGAATAAACTAATCAAAACTAATTTATTTAGTATTTTGAATTTTAAATCTAAGAGAAATTGTGAAGACTCCGACTGAGTTCTAAGTTCTGTTTATGCTAAAGCAGTGGCAGTGGCCCATGGGCGTTTTTCCGGAATAGCTAATTTAGGATTTTTTGTAATCTAAAAAAGTGCCCGTCTTCAAAAAACGCCCGTGGGCAATATTTCGGAAATCAGCTTAATTGCTATATTGCTAATTTTCGATAAATTTGGAAAATTTTTGCGGAACAAGCTGCTTGGCAAGTATCAGCTTCCCCCACAGGTCTATTCAAAGAGCATACCATTGCTTGTACAGCTTTGGAATTGGAATAGCTTAACCACTCGCTACTTTCTTCACAAAATTGTGTTTTTAATGTCCATTATAGCGAGCACTGAAAAATCCAAAAAAGTGCACACCCCGAAAAAATGCACATGGACATTTTATTGGGTGGACCACTGTTTAGCATAATACGGTAGTTAACCGTTAGCCGTTAACAAGTCAGGTATGCTGTAAAGGCCTTCATAAATTATATCGCAGTTTGATTCTTAAAAATAAGAATAATTTTTCCGGAACCAGAATTTGCCACATGTGCATAATGAAAACATTAACGAGCAATCCTGACGGATTTTGCTTCTAGTTCAGCATTTCACATATTTTATTTCATTAATAAATTTAGGAAATAAACCCCTACTAAGCACGCCCTTTCCAAATTGGAACTCAACCAAAATCTCTGATTTTTTCCCAGCTCATATATAATTTTGTTCAATTGAAGGAAATAAAATAAAACTGCAAGCAAGAAGTAGCAAAACGGTGATCCAATGTCACCAGAACTACTGCAGACGGTGATATATTTTTATTTTAGAAACAGTAAACTGAAAAAAATGTAGACGATAAGTTTTTAGGACGAATTAGTTAGTACTTTTACTGCGGTAACCGCGCCTTGATTTAACCGCGGTTACCGCCAAAAATATGCGGTAAAAACCGCGGTTAACCGCGCGGTAACCGCACCAAAAAAGCGCGGTATGCGGTAATGAATATTTGCTACCGCGCCCATCCCTACTTAGTGGCTTACTCTTCTTCTATAATAATAAGGAATAAATTATGGACTCTTGCTAACACTTTGTTAACATTAGGCGGCCCTCATTTATTTCCTGATACCAGAATTTGGTACAAAATCGTCGATTTTGGTACTCAAACTCAATTTTGAGCACTTTTTAGCATAGTTATAGCAGTAATGTAGAAAACAGGCTATTTTTACTGTATTTTTGGCATTTTCAGACTATTTTATTTTCCCCCCAAACTTTACTACTTTAACTTTAACAGACCTCACCCCACTTCCCCCACTTTCGCCTAAAATAAACTCAGAGAAGTGTGTGTCCCTTATGAGTGAATTTACTCTCTCGCGTGTGATGTAGTAAAGCTAGCATCAGACACAAAACTACTGCTCGTGTTTTTGAGCATTAACACAAAAGCATAGAACTAGTGACTCATTTTCGACAGGTCAAATTTGTGGGTCACTTGTCCAATTTGCGGAGGGAGGAGGCTAGCGGCTGAGTGGAGCTGCGGAAGGGAGCCGTTAGCTGAGGAAGTCGAAGGCAGCATCTATGCAGACGACGTGGCGGTGTGGTTCTCCGACCCAGACATCAGGACAGCTGAAACGAAAGTCAAGGCAGCTCTGGACTCCATCACAGCATGGGCTAAAGAAAATGAAGCAGTCATAAACGTGGGAAAATGTCAATGCTGCATGTTCTCTACCCACAACAAACAAGCCAACCACCAGCCCAGCCTCTCTATCTGTGGCAGTCCAGTTCCCTATGATCCGAATCCATCATTCCTGGGGGTAATGCTGGACTGGAATCTGCCATTTGCCCCCACGTCGTCAAGAATCTGAAAACCCGCTGCCGGAAAAGAATTGCCACACTCAGCACAGTAACGGGAAGATCGTGGGATCCTTCCAAAGACGACCACCGCCGATGTACATTGCCTACATCAGATCAATCATCGTATATGCACTGCCTGCCTGGCATACCTTTGCGTCAGATGGCACCGTGGCATAACTAGAAACCATCCAGAACTCGGCGGCCAAGGTTGCTATGCTGGATCCCCACCGATCTGGTCAGAACCGAAGCAAACCTGCCACCGCTGGGGCTGCGAGCAGAGGGACTGTCTGCCTGTGCCAATGAAAAATGTCTCCGGCTGACAGAAATAACTCCAGGCGGGCCTCAGCGGAGACTGAAGTACACCAGAGGCTGAAATCCCAGAAATCCTGGCGTCTGATCGGAAGGAATACCAACGAAGCTATTGGTCTAAACGTATGCCTACGAGAAAATCTGAAACTGCCTAGCCACCCGCCTTGGACAACCGCCAACCCCCACCTTCTACTCTACGCTGAGGACCCTTACCCCAGAAACGCTATTCCGGAAACTGCCCGCCTACAGGTGAGGGAGACACCTAATCTGGGCTTATTCTAGGGAATTTTCGCCTGACGCAGGGACAAGGGGCCATAATAGTTTGTCTATTAGACCTAAGCGATATAAAAAGTCTAAAGCAAGTCATTTCTTTTTCTATAGAATTTGCAATGTTTGGAACTGTTTACCGGGCAGTATTGTTACCTGTTCATCTCTGAGCACATTTAAGTCAAAATTGTTAAAGCATGAAGCTCAGCTGCACAAGTTTGTGCGGGGGCGTGCATTACAAGGACAGTAGCCCTTTGCATGCCATAATTTATTTGGTTTCACGCAATGTGTGTACTTTCATAAACTAAATAACTTTAATTTTGTTTTTCTCAGTCGCATTTTATTTAAATATCTAATAGCGTACAAACCCGGGCTGCCAACCTTGCGTCACTGTGTGTATATATACGCTCATGCCTTTGTACGAGTTTATATATAATTGTCTACTAATCCTGTCACGACGTAGCCGCTTACATGCATCAGCATCGCCGTGGCAGATGTAATACCTGTTGTATGTGGACGCGGCATTGGGGTTTGGGCGGCCGCGGGGCAAATCACGTCTATTCAATTCAATTCAATTTATTGAAAGCAAAGGAAAATATAAGACGGAGAGAAAAAGATTCACAAAGATAGGTAATGTCTTAAACGATGCTTAAACAGTTCAATGCTGGAAGTCTCCACAACTGCAGCAGGTAAATTATTCCAAGCAGATATAACTCTATTAGAAAAGAAATGTTTCTTACAGGTCAGGTTACATAAAGGTGTCCTGAATTTATAATTCTATGTATGAATTTATGAATTTATAATTCTATTCTATGTCTATGTAATAAAAGATAATGTACTAACAAGGCGTGATTTACTCGGGACTAAAAAAATAAATAAATAAAAAAATTTTCTTGTTGGGGGGCTCTTTGGGGTATTTTTATAGTATAAAACAGGCAAAAATGGACTAAAAATCTCCGGCGCAGCCGGTAAATGTTTGAGAATTTGGCCTTCTGAGCGATTTTTTCAGGGCAAAAGTTGGTACCAAAAGGAGCACCCACTTTTTGGGGGGAACGATTTTTTGGGGGGAAGGGTGTTTATGGGGGGCCGTTACGTTACGAAGTTACGAAGTAATGGGCACTGCACTATCCTTGGAGCATACAGCCATGGAATTGGAATGGCGGACAGTCCCAGATGTCCGGATTGCGGACATGAGTCTGAAGACCTCCAGCACCTACTACACGACTGTCCTGCGCACACTCCCTCATGGGTCAGGCGCCTGGGGATTACCCATCCCGCTCGATCCTCGCGGAGGCCCAGTATTAGTGGTGGACTTCATTCGGTGTGTGGGACGGCTCTAGGCCGCCTCATCGTATTGGTTCCCAACCAGATGATCCAGGAACAGCAACAACAACAACATGAGCTCCGGCACCCACCACGCATAAGGGTGGAAGACTTCACTAGGGGGAGCCTTTACCTTTTTTAAAAATTCCATCAGATCTTACCGAATTTCCTGATCAAGCACACTATCAGTATAACCACTAGTATTTTGAATAATGAAGTAACGATAGTTCCACGCTGAATTGTTTCTTAGATCTTCCCGAAGTAGCTGATCAGAGTAATCTAGTTCAGTGTCCCACAGATTAAAAGCTCGCACGATCCAGTGGCTAAAATACCATGATTGAACCACACCACAACAAACATCAACGAACTAATTTGACTGACCAACTAACGTTAGAACGAATTTTACTTGGTACGTACTTTTAATACAGTGTATTTGCGTAACCACACCTCTCGAATTTGTCAGAATCTAGAGATTTCCTGCAAGTTGTTGACTGTTGAGTAGTACACATCAATAGAGGTTGAAGCAACGGATGACGAAAAAATTAGCATAGCTATCTATTCAGTCAAGACGTTTTCATTCAAAGGATCGGAAAAGGTGTCCTGCATATCTAAGTTTTTAATTGCTTTCACTGATGTCAATGACCGGCACCGCACAATAAGTATTTGCATTTAAAACAGTGATTCCTTTGAGGACATCAAATATGAACCATTGCTTGGCGTTAAGAAGCCATATCTAAATATAGCTTTACATTTTCTCGTTTCAATGGAGGCAATAAAACTGACTTTTTACTGAAAACAATGGTTTACTGTAATTTGGAAAAAGTGTTAATTTTAAGATTTTTTTGCAGACTGAAGTAAATTTTTTACTGAGACATCGATACCTCTATCAAATAGCTCGGGACCCTTTTTTAGTTATTATGAAACTGCTCTTCATAATGGAGAAATTAGCTAAAATGTATGCTCAACCTGGAATTCGTCAAACTTTTTCTTGATTTGTGCAGTCAACCTGCCCAAAAAGAATCACCGCCTTATTAGCAAAAGTGACATTTTAGCTTAATTTTGTCTTGTCATCAAAGATAAGATAGGACAATGGTCATGACTGTATTCATACCGATGCTGCCAGGCATGGTAATTTTTGGAATCGTCCTTCAAAATCGATGAAATGAAGTCTAATTCATTAGACGGGTCCTGGAGCCACTGGACAACCTGTTTTCTGTGATGCCTAAAAGAAAACTACAAAAATGAATCAACTTGGCAAATAAACACGAAACTTGAAGACCCATGTGAGCCATCAGCTAAAAATGCCCTCTGAGAGACAGAGAGTGGATCAAGTTTTTGTCGGAAAATCGACTCTTCTTAATTTCCCAAAATTTTTTGTTTCCCTGTATATATCCGCGAAACAAAACAAATGCGTTTTGCTTAATATTTTCATATCGATCTCTAGAATCTTTCAAAGGTTACGGACCCCTAATCAACATAGGAAAATAAAATAGCCACGATAAAATATAAGCTTATATAAAAGACAAAAAACGGCTTCCAGATAGCTGCACCCTAAGCGTAAATATTGTAAATATTGCTTTTCGATTGCAACTTGCTGACTTCATTCACGTTCTTCCGAACTCGAGCTCCGACGGCCCGCTCAGGAACAAACTGATAGAAAGCAGTTCGTTCAAGTTGAGCAGTGCTCTTCTACGAAATTATCGGTAATTTCCGGGGTTCCTCAAGGAAGCATTCTAGGTCCTTTGTTGTTTTTGCTATATATTAATGACTTATGCTCTGTATTACGTACGCTTGATGTTAAATTGTATGCCGACGATGCTAAGCTCTATTTGGCTTATGCAAATTCTGATGAAAGTCAAGTCTTAATTCAGCATGACTTGGATAATGTATATAATTGGACTAATACTAAGCAACTATCTTTAGCCTTATCTAAATGTGTTGTTATGTATTTGGGACATTTAAATCCCAAAATGACTTACGTTCTCGGTACTCAGCAACTTGATAATGTTTCCAATTTTGTGAATCTTGGTGTTAGAATATCTAGCGATCTAAAATTTTCTATGCATTGCAATGATATTGCAAAAGCTGGTTTTAGAAAAGTTAACCTGATCTTTTCAGCTTTTCGAAATAGAAATCCAAAATTTATGATAAAACTGTACAAAGCATAGGTGAGGCCAAAGCTGGAATATTGTTCTGAAGTTTGGTCACCTTATTTGCTTAAAGACATTGACTTGATAGAACGCGTCCAACGTCTTTTTACCAGAAAGTTGTCTGGCTTTCGAAATTTATCTTATGCTGAACGTTTAAGTAAACTAAATTTGCCTTCCTTGGAAGAAAGGAGGATATATATAAGGATATGGTTATGGTGTATAAAATTATTCATGGTCTGGTACAACTGTCATTTGATGATTTCTTTGAGTACACTCGAAATCCTGCTATGCGAGGTAACTCTAGAAAGTTGTTCATGAAAAGAACAAGTTTAAACGTTAGAAAATATTTTTTCAATCAAAGGGTGATTGAAATTTGGAATTCTTTGGATGATTTCGTTGTTTCAGCAGAAAATCTTGAAATTTTTAAAAGCCGTCTCCCTGCTATTTCATTTTTGAACTTCACCAAGGGGCGAGGATTAGCAGCCGGATAATCGGCCCACCTTGCTCCTTTCAACCTACAATATTGTGCAATGATGCGTCTATAACCACTTTTTTGTTTTGTCATTTATATGCTAAATTGTAATACTATGCGTTGCTACGTATTCTTTGGTTGGTTGATTAAACTACTACTACTACTACTACTACTACTACTACTACTACTACTACTACTACTACTACTACTACTACTACTAAAACATTTTGTTCCGTTCCGCGTACATCACTAGTCCTTAAAGATGAACTGTTCTGTCGAGTCAGTGCCTTTGATCCTATATTGGCGAACACTTTATGAATTTTCCAGTATATATGAAATTTTGGTATCTTCCGATAGTTAATGAGGAGGCAAACAAGTTTTTAAATAGAATAAGTCCAAAAGGAAGTCAGTGCAAAAATATGAGCGAGTTATAAACTGAGTGCAGTTTAAAAAATAAATTGTAAGTTTAAAATTTCCTATCTTAATTTTTTCATATAGCATCGATTACGGGGAGTTTTTCTTTGTTTGCACAAATATCTGAACATGCTTCCTGAGCTTTGTACAGTGTACCAGTAAAGATCAAAGGAAAATACCACCTATATATAAACATCTTACCAGACTTGGTAATTCTTCGGATTCTCGATTATTTGTTCTGAAACAAATTCCAATTCCTGCGTCAAATCTTTATTCAGTGATTTCAGTAGTTCACGTCGAAACTGCCTGAAACAGTAACACAATCAATATATATAACGGGGGGTACCTGAAATGAAAACGACGAAATACCATTTGCCTGCTTCAACCAAAAAGGAAAATAAGCAAAAAGCAATTTTGGGTATATCATGTGGTAGCTCGGAGAGCACCCCATAATATGAGCTAAAACGGTCAAATGCAGCCTTTGAAAAAGTTAATTAAGCAAAACTAATTAACGGTAAGGAGTTGAGAGCTAAAATTTGCATTTCTGAAATCTCCAGGCCAAGAGCTTTCGAATGATACCAAACTTGCCCGGAAAAATTAACTTTGAAAAAATCGACTTTTCTGACCACTTTGTATAATATATGTGTGGTTTTTTTTCTGTTGTGTTCGTCCTTTACGCTTTTGTACAATTTTGTGTCCAACGGATTTTTCACATGGCTTATGGTGGTAACCTTTACCTATTATTATCTTGTTAGCATAACCATGAACCTGTTCACTATTGATTATTTTTGCCCAATTTTGCTCCTAGCGATTTTTACAGACTGTCAAACATGGGGTTGCGAAGCGTTTGGACTTAGAAATTTTTCGAGGCCCCAACATAGAAAATTGTCAAAAAGTCGTCTAAAATAGCGTTTTTCGGCCATTTGGTGGTGCGCATATATAGTAAATCGGGGGCGCTGAAACCGATGAGCATATCGCCGAAACCGACGGATGTGACCCTCGGGCTGCATGGCGCCCGTGGTTCCTCGCCCAGGGGCAAAGTTGGGAAAAGTCCCCAAAAACAGCTATTTTCGGCCATTTGGTGGTGCCCATATATAGTAAATCGGGGGCGCTGAAACCGATGAGCGTATCGCCGAAACCGACGGATGTGACCCTCGGGCTGCATGGCGCCCGTGGTTCCTCGCCCAGGGGCAAAGTTGGGAAAAGTCCCCAAAAACAGCTATTTTCGGCCATTTGGTGGTGCCCATATATAGTAAATCGGGGTCGCTGAAAACGATGCGCATATCGCCGAAACCGACGGATGTGACCCTCGGGCTGCACGGCGCCCGTGGTTCCTCGCCCAGGGGCAAAGTTGGGAAAAGTCCCCAAAAATAGCTATTTTCGGCCATTTGGTGGTGCCCATATATAGTAAATCGGGGTCGCTGAAAACGATGAGCATACTGCCGATACCGTCCGAAGTGACCACTGGTCAGCATGGCTCCCGTGGTTCCTCGCCCGGGGTCAAAGTTGGGAAAACTCACTATAAACAGCGGTTTTCGGCGTTTTGGTCGGGGGCATATATAGTAAATCGACTACGCTCGTTTCAATGGGGATATTTCTGAAACCGACGGAAGTGACCAGTGGTCACTACGGCCTCGGGGGCCTATTGACCACTGGTCAAATGGCTTAAACAGCGTTTTTCGGCGTTTTGGTCGGGGGCATATATAGTAAATCGAGTACGCTCGTTTCAATGGGCATATTGCCGAAACCGATGGAAGTGACCACTGGTCACTATGGCCTCAGGGGCCTATTGACCACTGGTCAAATTGCCTAAAACAGCGTTTTTCGGCGTTTTGGTCGGGGGCATATATAGTATATCGACTACGCTCGTTTCAATGGGCATATTGCCGAAACCGATGGAAGTGACCAGTGGTCACTACGGCCTAGGGGACCCATTGACCACTGGTCAAACGGCCTAAAACAGCGTTTTTCGGCGTTTTGGTCGGGGGCATATATAGTATATCGACTACGCTCGTTTCAACGGGCATATTGCCGAAACCGATGGAAGTGACCACTGGTCACTATGGCCTCGGGGGCCTATTGACCACTGGTCACATGGCCTAAAACAGCGTATTTCGGCGTTTTGGTCGGGGGCATATATAGTATATCGACTACGCTCGTTTCAATGGGCATATTGCCGAAACCGATGGAAGTGACCAGTGGTCACTACGGCCTAGGGGACCCATTGACCACTGGTCAAACGGCCTAAAACAGCGTTTTTCGGCGTTTTTGTCGGGGGCATATATAGTAAATCGACTACGCTCGTTTCAATGGGCATATTGCCGAAACCGATGGAAGTGGCCAGTGGTCACTACGGCCTAGGGGACCTATTGACCACTGGTCAAACGGCCTAAAACAGCGGTTTTCGGCGTTTTGGTTGGGGGCATATATAGTAAATCGACTACGCTCGTTTCAATGGGGATATTTCTGAAACCGACGGAAGTGACCAGTGGTCACTACGGCCTCGGGGACCCATTGACCACTGGTCAAACGGCCTAAAACAGCGGTTTTCGGCGTTTTGGTTGGGGGCATATATAGTAAATCGACTACGCTCGTTTCAATGGGGATATTTCTGAAACCGACGGAAGTGACCAGTGGTCACTACGGCCTCGGGGGCCTATTGACCACTGGTCAAATGGCTTAAACAGCGTTTTTCGGCGTTTTGGTCGGGGGCATATATAGTAAATCGAGTACGCTCGTTTCAATGGGCATATTGCCGAAACCGATGGAAGTGACCACTGGTCACTATGGCCTCGGGGGCCTATTGACCACTGGTCAAATGGCCTAAAACAGCGTTTTTCGGCGTTTTGGTCGGGGGCATATATAGTATATCGACTAAGCTCGTTTCAATGGGCATATTGCCGAAACCGATGGAAGTGACCAGTGGTCACTACGGCCTAGGGGACCCATTGACCACTGGTCAAACGGCCTAAAACAGCGTTTTTCGGCGTTTTGGTCGGGGGCATATATAGTATATCGACTACGCTCGTTTCAATGGGCATATTGCCGAAACCGATGGAAGTGACCACTGGTCACTATGGCCTCGGGGGCCTATTGACCACTGGTCAAATGGCCTAAAACAGCGTTTTTCGGCGTTTTGGTCGGGGGCATATATAGTATATCGACTACGCTCGTTTCAATGGGCATATTGCCGAAACCGATGGAAGTGACCAGTGGTCACTACGGCCTAGGGGACCCATTGACCACTGGTCAAACGGCCTAAAACAGCGTTTTTCGGCGTTTTTGTCGGGGGCATATATAGTAAATCGACTACGCTCGTTTCAATGGGCATATTGCCGAAACCGATGGAAGTGACCAGTGGTCACTACGGCCTAGGGGACCTATTGACCACTGGTCAAACGGCCTAAAACAGCGTTTTTTGGCGTTTTGGTCGGGGGCATATATAGTATATCGACTACGCTTGTTTCAATGGGCATATTGCCGAAACCGATGAAAGTGACCAGTGGTCACTACGGCCTAGGGGACCTATTGACCACTGGTCAAACGGCCTAAAATAGCGTTTTTCGGCGTTTTTGTCGGGGGCATATATAGTAAATCGACTACGCTCGTTTCAATGGGCATATTGCCGAAACCGATGGAAGTGACCACTGGTCACTATGGCCTCGGGGCCTATTGACCACTGGTCAAACGGCCTAAAACAGCGTTTTTTGGCGTTTTGGTCGGGGGCATATATAGTAAATCGACTACGCTCGTTTCAATGGGCATATTGCCGAAACCGACGGATGTGACCCTCGGGCTGCATGGCGCTCGTGGTTCCTCGGCCAGGGTCAACGTTGGAAAAAGTCCCCAAAAACAGCGGTGGGTGGGTCCTGTGTGGGTCAGAATGAGATCGAATGTGCTGCCACGTACCCTACAACAATACCAAAAATGGAAGAAGACAAGTAGGAAAAATGCTCCTTGCAGTCGCATGTAAAATGCAATATGAGTTAAGGGCAGCATTTAAATACGTAAAAGACAAGAGTTAAAATACTTAATATGAGCCAGCATCTAAATGGGTAGAAGACAAGATTCAAAATGCTTAATATGAGCCAGCATTTAAATGTCTAAAAGACAAGATTTAAATGCTTAATATGAGCAGCTCGCTTTCTCGGGCTCATATTGACGCCACATTTACAGCCACTTAAATGACTCCTTCAAGGCCCGTTATTTTCGCCAATGTGACATGATGCGTCAAATTCCTATTTATTTGTCAAGTTGTCTAACCACAAGATAACTCTAAGCAATTTAATTAAAACAAACGCTTTTATTTCGAAAACGTATTACTTGTCAGCTTATTTCTGTTTTTACAGTCCAGCTCATCATTTTCAGAAGTCAGTTATAGCAAGCTGCCAGCTGAAATCGCACTAGTATGTAAGCTAAACTATATACGTATATAACGTAATATAACAAGCGCTATAATATGCGGGGCTAGAGCTATAACGTTATTACGATTACGTGCTGAATAAGGATCTGACAGTTCCTGCAGTTGTCTTTATAGCGACTAATAGAGGCGTTTAGGTCAGGAGATGTGTATATACATTTTAGTCGACATTTCTTGACCCTCACTGAGTACCTTGAGGTTTACTTACAAGCTTGAAGGCGTCAATATGAGCCCGAGAAAGCGAGCTGCTCATATTAAGCATTTAAATCTTGCCTTTTAGACATTTAAATGCTGGCTCATATTAAGCATTTTGAATCTTGTCTTCTACCCAATCAGATGCTGGCTCATATTAAGTATTTTAACTCTTGTCTTTTACGTATTTGCCCTTAGCTCATATTGCATTTTACATGCGACTGCAAGGAGCATTTTTCCTACTTGTATATATATCTTAAATCTTAGTGTGAAAGCTCTCGCACTCCGCTATAGCCGTTTGCAAAAAAACTAAGTTAAGTTGTTAATGTCAAACATACCATGCAGTATAATTGGCAGGATTGAGCAATACTGCATCAGTACATAAATTGAAAGCTCTTTCTGACTGCTCACCAGATGACAAGACTGCCCGAAAATAAGCATACGTTTCTTTAACTAAAATTAGTAAATCACAGTCATAGTATACACTGGCAAAACTTTAAATTTTTTTACAAATTTAGATTTAAGAAGCATTTACACCGACATGAAACATTAGCGTTTTTTCATAGCACCAAGAATTTTACCAAAATCACCCAAAATCCTAACTGAATATATGTTTTCACACATCCGATCAACGCCCCACCCTCCGCCCGGGTTTTGACCTACTTCCAGGATGTGGGGTGGATCTGATCCGTCGTGGCCACACTTGGACCCCCAAAGCGGGTCCCAGAATTGGAAGAAAAAACAAAGGAGTAGACGGCCATGCTTCTATCCGGCTTTTCCCCCATTGGGCCCATCCCCAGACTATATGCTCATTCTTAACTGCCTGTGTCAATAAGTAAAGAGGTTTTTATCAATCGACTAGCGCCTGATGCGATTCATTTCAAATACCATACACTCCACAAAGTTAATTTAATACAAATGTTATAGTTTCACGGAAGTTTGCACAGCTTCTAATTTTAACTACTGACGATATTTCAAAATTCATCTATATATACATCGGTTTAATAGGAAAGCGTAAAGAACCTATTAGAAATAATCTACAAACCGTTTATGAAATTATTTAGGGAATGATAATCAGTATGGATGCCACATCAAATAGGAACTTGTCAGCTATATAAATTTCACTTACGTACATTGCTCAGTATAGGCAATATTGACCACAGCGGATTCGATATCGTCATGATAAATAGGCTTTACATCCGACCATTCTGGACGCTCAGAAAAAGGTTTAAAGTCTTCAAGCGTTCCCATACTACCTGTAACTAACCTCCAGGCAAAATTAACAAATTCATTCATCTGGGTTTATTTTAGGAAAAAGTCTGGGGAAGCCTCCCCCACTAGTATGGGGGAGGTCGAAAAGTGAGGGAGGGGAATAAAATAGTCTGAAAATGCCAAAAAATACAGTAAAAATAGACTGTTGTCTACATATACTGCAATAACTATGCTAGAAAATGTTCAAAAATTGAGTTTGAGTACCAAAATCGACCATTTTTGACCAAAAAATCCCGGCGAAGCCTGAAACTTTCTGAAAATTTTGATCAAAAATCCTCAAAATTTGGCATCTTCTGGGCACCTCATAGTGAGTGGGGGGAAGGCTAAAAAAGTGGGGGTGGGGCCGAGTGGGGGGCATACGTGTGCTTGGGGGGGTTTGGGGGGGTGTTCACCCCCCCCCCCCCGACCTGAGCCCCCCCAGAGGGGTCCCTCACCCCCCCCCCAGAATCCGGATTTTTCCAGTAAAAACCCGGCAAAATCCGGTTTTTCGGCGGCCTTCGTCCGCCCTTCACCCCCCCCCCCCAGAACTTCCCCTCCTCTCCTGCACATGTCTGGTGGGGGGGGGGCACCGAAAAGTGGAGGGGCGCCCACCGCCCACCCCCCCCCAGTAAACTAAACCCAGATTCATTGATAATAATCTTGAAAAACAAGCTAATTTTAACTATACTCGCCTCAGCGGCGTATCCCGGATTTTGAAAACAGCAACCCTACAAACTGTGAAACTAACAGCCGATTGCACCAAATCTGACTCAGTTAACACGGCGTTGGCTTAACTCCGTGTTAGTTATTCTTCAGTTGAACTTCAGTTTAGTGTAGAGGTTAGATCGTGCAATGACTGTGACCCATGTCAAGACAAAAGTCACTTTTTGATGCGCTCTGATCTACCACTTGTTTTTCTTGGAGCTTTTATTTTCATGGGGGTTCTGGGGGTTCTTGGGGGTTCTTAACTTTTTGAAGAGATTTGATCCGTAACTACATATATTTAGTTTCAAATTTTTGATGGGGGTTCTGAAATATTTTCAAGAGATTTCATCCTCCACTGCTTAGTTTTAAGTGTTTGCTGGAAGTTCTGAGGGACCTGGAGTCCGGGTATACCCGAAAAGTGCGTGCTTTGCCTGGACTTAGATCTAGGACGAACTTGTTCTTCTTGTCGTCAGCTTTCGATTGATACCCATATTGTGGAGTGGATATTGGATGTAGCATGCCAATGCCATATACACAAATTTCAGTCTAAATTTATGAGAAAAGCCAGCTACAAATTTGATGATTGAGATAATTAGGTATATACGTGTTATAAACATATCATGTCTGCGGAAGTATCTGCTGAAAGAAAGGATCCGCAAACGTAGTCACATACAAATCATAGTCCTGGATACAAACGCATGAAAAAAATTTGAGGACCGTTTTCCTGATCGGGGTTCTAACTTTCATCTTGACATGAGCCATACCGGCCATGTCAAGAACGCCAAACTCCGAGCGTCAGCAGCTCGGGGTTAAATTTAACCAATCAAAATTCCTTTCTTATTTATTTTGTGTAAGCATCCTCACTCAGTACGTATTAGCTGGAGATTAATCTCGAAGTTAACTCCGAATTAAGTTTTTCTTCGATTTGACTCTGAGCGTCTGAGCCTGAAAGCTATCATTCAAGTAGTTGATCAGATTGAAGGAGTTCAATTTGAAGTAAATAAAAAATTTTGTCCACAATAACTGAAGTGTTCTGGAATCACTAATGGAACAGTCCATCACATCCATTTCCAAAAATAAAGGACTTAGGGGGGGGCTACGAATTTCACTAAAAGCTCGATGTTGAAAAAGCTAGCTAGTCTTTTGCCACGACATAATAGTATTAGGTTTAGTGTAAAATAGTTTAAAGTTTGAAAGACTTCCATGCAGCGTAGCGTCCAGTGGAGCCATCAGAAGTTGGTGTTGTCGGTCCAAAGCTCGACATGACACATACACAAACTTCGCCTCGCCCTGATCGCTATGCGCAAGGTACGGTACCCAAATTTTCCAGAAATAGTTCTAACATATAGTGCTTTGATATCGTGTAAACTAATCTCTATATCACTGTATTATTTTCTGTGGGATACAATAAAAGTGCGAAAAATTGTGTGTTGTAGGTCTATACGGGTGGAGATTAACTAACTTATAATGAGCTGTGGTTTACCAAATGAACCCAACTTTGCTCCAATTAATACTCCATGTATCTGTCTTAACTTATGTAAAAATGACGTGATTTCGTTAATCCCTGAGTTCGCAGTGCTAGATTACGTTATCGATATTGTCGATGTTATTTGGTGCCATTTCGAAGATGTGAGCCAATTACTCCAAATTACTGTGGCAGAATTGGCTGAAACTTTGCGCATTACATGCCAGTGAGTGTACCAAGATATGCAGAAAGCTAGGTCACTAAACCTTGCTCCAGTATTTAGAAATGCTAGATTGATTTCTCGAAGTATGGATGGCTATCGCTCCAAAAAGCTCTAAGACAGTTGTAAGCGCATACCGAACGAAGGAAGCGTCATATCGAGAAACGGATTTCATATTCGGATTCAGCAGGTCAAATAACCCCTATAACCAGCTTTTCGGCGAAATCGGAAACAAAAAAGTTTGTGACCCCCATTTTTACTGCGCTTAGATAGCTTTTTAGGCCTAAAAATAAGTGTTATCTCTTAACCAAAACTTTGCTAGCACACTAAACAGAAAGCCAAATTCCTCGAAACTTACAGACAGTTTGCCACTGTTTGAACCTAACATTTGGTAAAAAGCTGGGGTAGGTTAGGGGCTGTCAATTTTATTAGATCGAAAACGGCGCGCGGTCATATCGCAACTTTTCGCCAAATTTCAAAGTGTGAGCTGTTATAGCTGAAGAAGGAAGCAACGCTCGAAAGCCGGAATACTTTTATTATTTAGCACTAGTAACAATTAACATTTGTGGCGAGGAGTCCTACACCACTGATAGAATTGATTCAGTAGATCTGATCCACGACGTTGGCGATGAGTAGTCTGCCAAAAGCTAAGTTCTTACTTAATTTTTATGTTCTTTTAATGTAACTTTAATTTAATGAGAAGCACGGCTCTTTTAAACCCCAACATAAAGGAAATTACTAGTCCATAGGCCAAAACCGTGCAGAATAGGTGATAAATTGTACCACTTTTTCGGTCTGGTTTGGTCTATTACAATGTGCTACAAACTTTTTCGTTTTCCTCTGCAAGCTAGAGGAAATTTCTTGTGATGGCACCTACTTAATTTAACATCAGTTAATTAATATACACCACTTATAGTGCCTATATTAACACACACCCAAAGCAAAACAACCGCAGCTATGGCACTTTATAAGTACATGAGAACATTTTATACTGCATGCATTAGATTCTGCCAAAAAGTTCATCTATTTCAGCTAGTCCCTATTAGCTAAAGGAAATTCCGACTTAGACCAGCATCAGAATGTGCTAATCTTTCTTGGTATTATCATAACAACAGATTACAACACTAAAGAAAACAATCATTTTGGTGGAATTAACACAACTGGACTATATACCATTTACATAGCAGTCTAAGTTTCAATACTGTTGTAGTTTAAACATTTCATAAAAATTCTTTTAATTCTTTATTTTTCATAAACTATAATTGCTCCTTCCCAACAACAAACACGTTTTCCTCATCCCTTCTAAGTTGAACAACATAGTGAACAAGTCAGGGTTTCCAGCGGGCCACAACTCCCTCCGAATCTCCTCGTTTATGGGGCAGTTGAGCAAGACATGCTCCACTGTCTCCTCTGACCCACACGTACAATAAATGTCACTCATAGGGTTTAAAAGCCGGAGGTGGTACCCAAGCCCAACATGACCACTCCGTAAACGGAAAATAGTCACCTGTTCCCGCCGATCTAACAAATCGATGGCGTCTGCTTTAACTGGAACCGGATTAAATTGCCCATAAAAGGTATGTCCCGATTGTTCGGCAAACCTTTCCCGCCACTGTTGCAGGCTAATTTTCTGACATAAATTACCCACATTTCTCACTAAAGAATATCCCCCTTCCTGATGCAAATCCAATCCGCTCCTGGCAAGATTGTCAAGATATTCATTCTGTGGTATGCCACAATGACCAGGAATCCAGCAAAATTCAACACGTGTGTGAATATCTTCCAAAATCCCAACCATCACCGGATCTCCATTTTGTATCCTGTAAAGAGCGCTTAAGCAATCAGTGAATATTGCCACTCCTTCCCCCACGGCTGCCTCCCTTTCGTCATCCACAACCTTCTCCAAAGCACATACTAATGCGGTCATCTCGGCACAAAGGGCGGACGGTAAAGGCCCAACGCCCATGGCCAAGTCGAAGAGCTGACCACCAGTAGTAACCAACAGCAGTCCCGCACCAGCGCGCCGACTGATGGGATCATAAGAACCATCTGTGAAGATCAAGGTCCACCCGCGCTGCTTGTATGATCTCGCCAAATTAGCTCCAATCCTTGCTTTCTCTTTCTCTGTTGCCATTCCAACAACATCAATCAGACTTGTAGATACACTTGATTTTTTCAAAGGACTTAATCCCGCTACAGATGAACCCCCCAGATCAGATGGAACGCAGCCAGGATATTTCATCAAGCAGGCTTTAGCAAGTTTGGGCAGACTTAATCTCTTCAAACGCCAGCGCCGTTCCCCCAGAATATATTCCTCTTAGATCCTGGCGTTCGCTAGAGCACTCAGCCTGCCAATACCCTTTCACAACTGACACTTGTCGCCTGGCAGACAAAGGAGGAACCTTTGTATCTATCTCCATAACAGAAATAGGAGTTGTCTTCATGCCACCTGTGATCACTCTAAGAGCTTCATTTTGAACTTTGTCAACAGCTCCCAACACGCTAGGTGAGGCTGTAGCCCACAAACCCTGAGCATACTCGACCACCGGTCTGATGAAAGCAAGATATGTTTGCTTCAAAGTGTCCCTATCACATCCCCACCTGCCATTCCCAAGTCGTTTCAGAATGGCTACCCGCTTCGTCCTTTGGCAGCCACCCTTTCGACGTGATCTTTCCATGTCAATCGACGGTCCAACCACAGGCTTAAATATCTTACGCAAGAAGATATGGGAACAGCTTGACCTGATATAGTAAGTTGCAGATCGGCCAATCTGTCTCTTTGGCGCATGGAGAACAAAGTGGCAGCGCACTTGGGCACACTGATAATTATACCATTAACCTGACTCCATTCACTCATGGCATTTATCATAACCTGGAGGCACACCTTAGCGTCGTCTATTGAGGCAGCCCTTGCCCAGAAAGCAATATCATCAGCAAACATCCCGATGCCAATTTTGTCCACATCCTCCACTTGTCCGGACTCATCCTGCAGAAGACCTTCACGCACGGCCACGGATAAATCATTTATCAACACCAAAAACAAAATCGGGCTTAGTACTGCTCCCTGTGGAACCCCAGAATTGATTACCTTTGTTCTTGACACACACCCCAGAGTCTCCACTTGCATCGTTCTTTTGTCCAAAAAACTATGCAACCAACGGAACATCCTTCCATGTATGCCCATTTGAGCCAACTTCTGTATCACGCGAACTCTTGGTACTCTGTCGTACGCCTGTTTTAAGTCTAGGAAAACTGCAGAAGTACACATCTTTCGATGAAAACCGATCTGGATGTCAGATACCAGCTTCAGAACCTGAGTCTGTGTAGAATGCTTTCTCCTGAACCCGTGCTGCTCGGTACAGATAAGCCCTCTCTTCTCCAACCACCATACCAACCTTCTGTTCACCATTCTTTCTAAGAGTTTACCTATACAGCTCAACAAGCATATAGGTCTATAACTCTCCGGATCAGCGGACTCTTTTCCAGGCTTCAGCAAAGCAATGATTAGGCCATGCAACCAAGATCTGGGTATTTGCCCATGCACCCAGCTGAAATTGAATATAGAGAGTAGATATTCCCTTGCATCTTCTCCCAAGTGAATTAGCATTTCATTGCTCACTTCATCTCTGCCTGGTCTCTTCCGTTTTGACAAAGACTTGATAGCTGCATCCAGTTCATCCATGCTAAATTCTTCTCCAAGACATCCCTCTCCTTCTGCTGAAGAAAACTGATCTTTAATCAGCTTCATCCCACGTCGGTGCTCCGCATCACACCTTGCTCCGACCCTACTAAAATGCTGCATCAGCGTATTGGCTCTACCTGATGCCGTGAAAATAGTCTTGCCACTTGGGTGAAGTAGAGGATACTCACCACCGTTTCCTCGACCTCCTCCTAGGTGTCGTAGTAGACTCCATGGGGAAGTCCGTCCTGGTTTGGTGCTTAAGGATTTTAAATAGGCTCTCCACTGCTGGCGCCTTTCTTGCTTGATGGTCGCTTGCGCCCTTTCAGACATTGCCCTTAATGCCCGCAAATTTGTCTCCGTGGGATACAGCCGGAAAAGACGGAACGCACGCCGACGCTTAGCAATTAGTCGCTTACACAAAGGAGAAAGTTTCCAGAACCGCCAATCACCTTGCTCCCTCTAGGAATGGTCTGTCGTGCACTGCTGACTACAATCTTGGTGAATGACGAGTTAGCAACTTCAATACTCCGAACTGGAGGCAACCTCTTGATTTCTTCATCTACCATTAACTTGAAGCGACTCCAGGAGGCCCTGCGATAAATCCACCCCAAACGTTTTTTCTGGAAATGCTTTACTCGTCGCACAGAAGCCACAATTGCACAGTGATCGCTCCCAGCCGGTTCTCTTGTCTGAACAGCGAGCCCTTCTAACATATCCTCTGAAACCACCATGAGGTCTGGAGTCGAGCCTTGCACGGTAGTCTTCATTTCAAATCTCTGCTGCACTACAACCAAGGGACAGCGACAGTTTCCAATCCAGTCTAGGATATCTTGCCCAGCTTGGTTCGCATTTCCCATGCTCCAGGATCCATGGTGGGCATTAAAATCCCCGCCCAGGATGAAATTACGATCATTGAGGCCGCGTATGTCAGGGAAAACAATACCAGCACCAGGAGGCCGGTAATAATTACCGATTGTGTAGACAGCTCCTCCATAAGATAGCTCTACAAACTGGCACTGGACATCGGTATCAAGCGCTGGATTCACCCACGGAACCTGGATGCTTCCGCAGGTGAGTCCAACCATAACCAAAATAAGAAGTCCACCTCCTCGTCTTCCACCTCCCCTGTCCTGCCTGTACTGCACATACCCGTCAAAAGACGGCGTAACACTCTCTGACAACCAAGTTTCCTGGAACAGCACTAGATGAGGTCTTTCCGTCCGCAGAAACTCTTTAACATCTCCCAGCTTCCCACACAATCCCCGAACGTTCCACTGAACAATTTTGAACGTATCGTCTTTCAGATACCGTCCACCCCTTCTGCCGCCTTCACCTTCGATACTCCCAGTCAAACCCCTTCCACCTCTCCTGCCATGTCCATTAGGAACCTGCAATGAAAAAGCCAAGTCACACATTGGACGGATAAGACTGCTGGAAGCGAAAATACTATACGGCCTGCCTTTCCATATAACATGCCACTACTGGTCCCTGACGCGGTTATACTTAAACCAATTTTAGTTTTCTAAAGGCCGATGGACAGTTGGCAGTATCGCGAAACTGAAACTAACGACGATCAACCAGGAAACATAACATTGACGCTAATAACATGTCTTCACAAACCTCATTAGTTGCGGTCCTGTTCGCACTTCGTTTTCTTTTTCTAGGCATTGCACATTAGATGTCTTCAACCATAGCAAAGGATCAAATCGCAAATGGTGACTCAATAAAAACGATAACTTAACTTGGAGAAGAACATGCAACTTCATGTTGATATCTTATCCAAATTGTTCGACAACTTTGCCACATCAAATAGGAAAACTGGATTCTTATCTCATTGGATTAATACTGGAACCATGCAGATATCATCAAGATAAGTATTAGTCTCATGCTGTATTGAAGTACAAATCCTACACTAATGTTAAACTTCTAATACGCATTTACA
Organism: Trissonchulus latispiculum; assembly: GCA_030248195.1. Taxonomy (NCBI): domain Eukaryota; kingdom Metazoa; phylum Nematoda; class Enoplea; order Enoplida; family Ironidae; genus Trissonchulus; species Trissonchulus latispiculum. The sequence goes on along the minus strand of JASAND010019524.1, from coordinate 8,344 downwards.
CCGACTGTGTACGAGAGGAGAATGTACTCTCTACATCTTGCAGTCACAAACACGGAACTTGGGATCCTTTGGATCCATCAACGGGCTAAAGTCTACTCTGACAATTGCTCGATCCGGCTCCAATCAGGGGCCGCGAGTAACGAACAACAGGGGAAACCCTGGATATCCCACCTTGGGCAATTTACCGAGAATGTCAAGGGGTGGCCGCCCATCTGGTGGAGCTACCACAGGACCTCCATTACGGTGAAAGTAATGGACGTACTGATAGCCTTGTAGAACACCTCGGATAATTGCAACTGCAATTGTTCAGTGTCAGCCGCCCCGCCCCAGACAAAGTTCAAAACAGCTGACACTACCCCTAACCGGCGAACCGACTGGGGTGAGGTGGCTGTAAAAAAAATTGTGGCTAAAAGTTTCAGAATTGGTCAAACCGTTAATCCACCAGAGCTGAAAAAACCTTTTTGAAAAATTCCATTTTTCGCACCAAAATTTGCACTTTGGCGTCCTGCCAAAAACAGTGTAGGTGAGATATATTATTGCTCACCCTAAAATTTTTTACTTTGATATGTTGGCTAACGTTGGGGGCAAAAGTAGCTCTTTCCGACGATGTTGTGCCAACCCGTTCGTAGCCCCCCCCCCTTAAGTGGAGCTAATTTAGTTAGAACTCTTTTAATCCTGACAGATAGGGTAAGCTTCTGCAGCTGAAGACTACGTTAGTTCAGATTTAATCTTGGAGTTAACTTAGCCTGATCTCCTGCAACGATTATTAACTGAGAATTAACAGGTGAACACTGAGATAACGTTGATATTAGCTTAACGCAAAATTAACAATCATTCATGCAGTCCGATGAATAGCAATACAATTTCTACAGAAATTTCATCGTTACTTAAATCATTCCCCAATCGTTGCCTTTCTATTAAGAATAGAATAGAACGCCCCCCCCAAATAGGAAGCTGTCTAGAATCTAAATTCAAGGTTTTCACACATGTGCTGGTATTATATACAAATAAACATCAGCTGAAGTCGGAATGTACTACACCATATTTACGAGATTTTAAAAACTGAAACGAAAACGAAAACCAATTTATTCTGTGCTTATCCTCATCCTTCTTTTTCCCTGGAAGACCTGTCCCGGACCAGTTCATCACTTCACACGAGGACCCAGGAGCAACCAGGTAGCTTGGTTTGTAAGTTTGTCTGATGGAAGTTTAAGAGAGAGAGAAAGTCTATTCTCTAAGAAGTTGAGTGTTTAAAGAGTTCTCCAAAAACTTAGGATTGAGCAGAGATAACTGAAAACTGTTTTACCTTGTATTGTATGCCGTGCCTATTTTCTCCTGTCATATTTGTGTTTTGATGTTCCTGTATAACCCTATTATTGTGACTGTCGTGATAACTGTTACCTATGTCTGCTAAACTGTAGATAATCTTATATTGTATGTAATCATAATAATAATACCTATTCAATTAAAATAATAATTTCAATTAGTTGAATCATTCATTGGCTTAACCTGCGTCAGAGCGGATGAATATTGAGACTTAGATAGGTAACTTCTGAGAGACTGTGAATTTAAAGTTGGTCCGAATAAACCTGCTAATAGGGCAGGATTAAAGCGATTAATCTGTGACCCCTGTTGTTTGGATTGAGTAGTTAGGAGGCTTGGGCACGCTGTCAATATCCGATATTGGCTGAACTAAGCGTGCATAGTTTCTGAAAGAGACAGGAAAACGACCCCCAAATACCCTTTTCTTTACACTTATAAACCAATGTTTGTTTTCTTTGCATTACAGAAAGAAAATCAGACAGTTACTTTCAAAGAAGCGACAAAAAATGAAGCCAAGACTACAGGCACGTTTTAAAGCTAACAATTTCAGTTGTTTTTGTCAATTGCTGTTTATGATAATGCATAAGTGTGCATGCATTCTCGAAATTGTTGATTCCAGAAATGAGCATGCAGTTTTACTAATTTCAGAAGTATATAGACTTTCCTGAAATAAGAAAATTCACAGTGTTTATTTTTTGAAATCAAAAAGTCATTGGAGTTTGTTGACGCCTCTCGTTATAAACGTTGACGTTGACGTTGACGTTATATGTACTAATGATTAGTCACTTTCAGACCGGGTCATAAGGTCACGACTTGATTTTTGGACCTGTTTCCTAATGCACCACAAATTTCAAAAGTGTTTCTATTTGAGAAAAATTTTTTCTAATAATTGGTAATCTGGTAATGGTTACCGATTTCCTAAATTTAGCAATTTCAAGGAGTATGCATATAATTATTGGTGCATTACATGATGAGATGAGCAGAAGTTATAAAGCTTGAACTGCTTTTAAAGTTTTGTGTCACTCGATAGGTTTGTTTTACTATGGTAGCATATGACTCTGGCTAATTTTGAGTGAACATTCACTTTAGGTATCAACAGAGGGACTGCAAATAATTCAACTTTCCGTGTCAAAACTGGATCGGATGCCAAAGTAACTACTGGAAACAAAAGATCAAAGTCAAGGTAGAACTATTATTGCCCAAGGATGCTTACAACCAAGAAGAAGAGAAATTACCGTTTCGCTTTGCTTTCCAAGACTGCAACTTTTTCACTAGCAATTTTTGTGAAAAACCCTTACTGTTGGATGATCGGCTGGGGGGGAAGGGGTTGGGACTTGAGATTATGTAACAATAAATTCTACTTTCTCTGCACTGGAAGGCAAAAATGAAGCGTTTGAAGTGATCAAAACGAAGAAATAATGTGTAGTGTTTCCTTTTTAGCCCTTGCTCTGCAACCAAACAATCAATCAGAAATGGAAATCTGAAAGACCGTTCAGTGAAGACAGCGCCGGAGACTTCAACTTCAACGTTGTTATCCGGTGAAAACTCTTCGCACATAAGCAGAAAGCATGCACACACGTTGTAGGGAGAGATTGTTCGTGTGATATAACGAAACTATTTTTTCGCAGCTAAGATGTGACTTGGTAATAACGATACATATTCCTGGCGATCTAACGGAACGTCTGCCAAAGCTGGTCGTACAGTTTCGGTCATCTAAATGATCTTTTCTGGTTTTCTAGGCAAATTCATGCCGCTCCATGCTGCCGGCTTCCATAATCCGCCTCTAGCATATGTCTGGTAATAACACTCAATTAATAGTAAGATCAAGAGAGCATAATTGCGCTATATATTAGAAGAAGAGTAAGCCACTAGAGGGCTCCTCTTCTTGGCATTGCGTAACGGTGCTCCGACCACAATACGCGAATGTTCCCCTGTTTGGTGGGGGGGGGGGTAGCTCTCTTGGACAAAGCATACCCCCCTCCGTTTGGTGGGGGGTGGAGGGTAGCAGAAAGGAGGTGCCCGTTTGGTGGGGGATATAGCCAACACGGGGAGGGGGTCTCTGCAATCGGTCGGAGCACCGTTACGCAATGCCAAGAAGAGGAGCCCTCTAGTGGCTTACTCTTCTTCTTATATATAGTGCAATTATGCACTCTTGGTAAGATGATGAGCCATTGTAGTTTGAAAGCATTGTGATCGTGTACTGCTTATTTCAGACTGCAAAGGAATAGAGGATGCAGTTCGGGCTAAAGCTGAAGCAGGATCAAGTGAACAAAAATCTGAAGAAGCTGGAATTCAATCCAATCAGTATGTCGATGATTTTCTTAATGCGGTGCCCCAAGGATGCCTAGCAAAGGAACTGCAGTTGGCATACCCTATTAAATATCAGCTGAAAATAATTTTGCAGTGGGGTTGCTGGAAATGTTTGTTCCGACTGAAGCATAGAGAGAAGAGGACGGTATTTTACAGTATTTAGGTGTGAAAGCGGTTCGGCTGTAGACAAACATGAGAGAACAACGTGAGAAAATTGGATGACGCTACAAACTACATAGTTCTGTAACGAACCAGAATAAAACGTCTACTGAGGTGTCTAGGAAGCTGACTTTATGTCGGTGGTTTGCACCAATGGGAATTAAGGGGGGGGGGGCTACGAACGGGTTGGCACAACATGGTCGGAGAGAGCTACTTTTGCCCCCAACGTTAGCCAACATATCAAAGTAAAAAAGTTTAGGGTGGGCAATAATATATCTCACCTATACTGTTTTTGGCAGGACGCCAAAGTACAAATTTTGGTGCGAAAAATGGGATTTATCAAAAAGGTTTTTTCAGCTCTGCTGGATTAACGGTTTGACCAATTCTGAAACTTTCAGCCATAAATGTTAATTGTTACTAGTGCTAAATATTAAAAGTATTCCGGCTTTCGAGCGTTGCTTCCTTCTTCAGCTGTAACAGCTCAATGTTTGAAATTTGGCGAAAAGTTTCGAGGTGACCGTGCGCCGTTTTCGATCTAATAAAATTGACAACTCCTAGCCGACCCCAGCTTTTTAGCAAATAATAGGCTCTAATAGGGGCAAACTGTCTGTAGGTTTCGAGGTCTTTGGCTTTCTGGTTAGTGTGCTAGCAAACTTTTTGTTAAGAAGTAACCCTTATTTTTAGGCCTGAAAAGCTAGTTAAGCGCATTAAAAATGGGGTCAAAAAATTCTTGTCTCCAATTTCGCCGAAAAAGTGGTTATAAGGGTTATTTGACCTGCTGAATCCGAATATAAAATCCGTTTTTAGATATGACGCTTCCTTCGTTCAGTATGCGCTTACAACTGTCTTAGAGCTTTTTGGAGCGATAGCCATCCATACTTCGAGAAATCAATCTAGTATTTCTAAACACTGGAGCGAGGTTTAGTGATCTAGCTTACTGCATATTTTGGTACACTCACTGGTCTGTAATGCGCGAAGTTTCAGCCGATTCTGCCACAGTAATTTGGAGTAATTGGCTCCGCTCACATCTTCGAAATGGCACCAAATAACCGCGACAATATCGATAATGTAATCTAGCACTCAGGGATTAACGAAATCACGTCATTTTTACATAAGTTAAGACAGATACTTGGAGTATTAATTGGAGCAAAGTTGGGTTCATTTGGTACACCACAGCTCATTAGACGTTAGTTAACCTCCACCAGTATAGACCTACAACACCCAATTTTTCGCACTTTTATTGTATCTCACAGAAAAGTATACATGGATCTCAGGATTATTTTACACGATATGTCAGTACTATTTCCGTACACGATCAAAGCACTATATGTCAGTACTATTTCCGGAAAAGTTTGGTACCGTAACTTGCTCAAAGGATCAGGGCGAGGCGAAGTTTGTGTACATGACATGTCGACATTTGGACCGACAACACCAACTTCTGATGGCTCCACAGGACGCTACGCTGCATGGAATTCTTTCAAACTTTAAACTATTTTACACTAAACCTAATACTATTATGTGCCAAAAGACTAGCTAGCTTTTCCAACATCGAACTTTTAGTGAAATTCGTAGCCCCCCCCCCTTTAACTGTTACCTAAAGTTAATTCCCACTTTATAGCCGAATTTAAACTTTAATTTGATCTTAAGCTGCTCCACTAAAGATACGTAATTTAAGTTCCCACTTAGCTTAATCAGATTTGGTGCAAGCCACGGTATTCATCCAGCATGAAGCATCCAGCATCCAGCATTAGACTATGTATCTGGTTGTGAGCTAACAAAGCAGAATAATCAACAACAATACTCTACAACTTTCAAGTAATCAGTAAAAGTCTAATGTTTTCATGGAAACGTTAATTGTTTAGAACCGAAGAAGATTATTCAGCCATTTTTGGAGCTCGTCCGAAAGTTCTCAGAAGCCCTGTTGAACGCTAAATTTAAACGGAAGCAGTTTATAATAAATGTCGTTATGCAGTAAACAGTATTATTGTGTTCAACCGCGTGATGTTTTTCAGTATCAACAAGCACTGCCAAAGTGAATCGACACTAACTTGAGAAAATGCATACTAAACATAGATGAAAGTATACTGTTGTTGATTGCTGCTCCAACAGGAATAAAAATGACAACAGACGTTTTCATTATAGCTTTTCTGTTGTATCACAAAACCCAGAATGCTTTTCAAACACATGGCAATGTGTACAATTACAATTTTGTATTTGACCACATCGAGGTCCTATCGGTCCTATAAAACTTAGGGCTAATATAGGGCTCTTTCTTATGTTAAGTTCATTTATTTAGTTCATTAGGTTAGCAGATATATAAGTGACGGGAATTGAAATGTTTTCTTAGTGTGTCAACTGTTTTACTGGTCAGCTCAACTGTCAACAATGCTAACTACAAGCGGTAAACTGAGTAGACTCACTCTGATTGACATTCAGGGTAGAATAGTAAGAAATATGCATTACTTTGAAGCTAATTTGTAGCTTCAACAGAAATAGAAATTATTAAGGTCCATGAAGGAATATTGTCCCTTTTAAGAAATCTCTTGCGTAAAAACCGCCGATTTTTTGCACGTTTCCTGCATTTTCTACATCTGGTGCGTAATTTTGGGCTAAAATCCGGTGCGTTCTAAAAGAAAATTATTGGTGCCACTGCTCATTTCCAGATGCACAGGTCTAACCCTGATTCATCTCTGGAAAGGGAAGCCAATTCAGAGCTGGAACTGATTAAAAAATGGTCTCGCACCTCGACCTGCGGACCCTTCACTTTACCTATTTGACTCATACTCGTGACCCGCGGGATATTATTTGACTCACGTAATTCGGTTTTGACTGACGATGGGCTAAGGCTGATTCTTGGGCAAAAATATCGGTGTTGTTTCTTAGGACGGCTTGCTGAGGCACTGGTTCAACATCTCCAGGTAGTTCTTCAATTTCTGAATCTGTGACAAAATCAGTCGTCCTTAACTTTTCTGTGGGTAGAGGTGAAGTATCCGTTTCATTGAAGTAGACATCGCGGCAAATGAATATCTGCTTCTTTCTTGTATCATACAATCTATAACCTTTGCTTCTAGTGGAATACCCCACAAATCGACAAGGAACAGTCTTCGAATCAAACTTTGTTCGCTTCACTTTGGGTGCATGTGCATGGGCGTTGCAGCCAAAAGCTTTCAAATACCCAACACTAGGTTTTATGCCGAAAAAAGCTTCAAACGGTGTCGTGTTCTCCAGAGCTCTAGTTGGGATCTATTCTTCAAATAAGCTGCTGTCGAGACAGCTCCGGCCCAGAAACAGTCCGGCATCTTTGTAGTCTTCAGCATGCTTCTAGCCGCTTCATGCATGCTTCTAGCTTCTGCTTCAACCATTGTTCTATTGAACTGTTCTGCAACACCGTTTTGTTGTGGTGAGTGAGGCACCGTTCGCTGATGAATGATACCTCTTTCCTTGCAGAATCTTTGGAATTCATTTGAAATTGTCCTTTCCGCTGTCACTGCGAAGAATCTTTATAGTTGTTCCAGTAAAGTTGGGAACTTTGGCTGCATACTCTTTAAACTTGTGAAAAACTTGACTCTTTGTCTCCATAAAGTAGACTTGAACTAGAGGACTACTCATCTATAAACGTTACAAAATACCTTGACCCACCAAATGACTGATTCTTCATAGATCTGTACTAATCTGCACATGTTTTTGCACAAACCTTTGCAGAAATCACGCCAGCTGTTAGATGTCAATCCCAAGCCGTTTCTCAAAACCTTGGCATCGCTTTGTAGAAGCTGAGATAATTTTAGTCACTGTAATGTGAAAAATAGTCGATGCTAGAATTCGGAGTAGCCGAAAGATTTTGAAATTTTAGTGCTAAATTTTAATTTTAACTTTTAAGACACTCGAATAATCCATTTTTGACCCACTTTTCACCCGCTGGTCACACGCTTTGACACACACCCTACCTGACCTGTTTTTGGCACCCGCGAGTACCTGTGACTGATTTATACTGACTTAAAAGATGTCTTAACTAAACGCTATCTTTTAATCAGCATATCAGCAAGGTACTAATCAAAGTTATAATCAAACTCTCTCTATAGTGACAGAACGGAAAACCACTTTAACAATCTTTTTTAAAGTTTAGTCACTACATCTCCCTTTCTGTTAAAAAAGGGTCAATCCCGGTAGACTCTGCGTTCTGGTTGTTGGATTATATCTAGATGGAGGATTTCGTTGCCGCTGGGGATATCTTCCTTGATCAACAGGCGGACCTTGATCCATTGCCATATCAGGGATATTAGGAGGATGATAGGCAGCCGGAAGTCGAGGTGGATCTTATTCTTAACAATCTTTTTTAAAGTTTAGTCACTACACCATTTCCAGCTCTGGGCCAGTCCGTCATAAGGCTTTACGCCAGGATAGAACACAAACTCCTGTTATCATCAAATTGCAGCGAAACTCATTTGCCGAGCACGCCGACCAATTAAGAATGAATCGATGGGTTTGCCAGAGCCCAGGGTACTTAGTTTCTGGATCGGAGAAAGCCTTGTGGCCATAAATTAACACAGGGTCG
>JASAND010019521.1:0-10371 GCA_030248195.1 Trissonchulus latispiculum | reverse complement strand
GTCTTCGTTCGAGGTTGCAGCGTATTTACTCCTGTGGCGTGGATAAGAAGTTAAGTATGACAGGCTCTTCTATGCGAATTTGAGCCAGTAAAAGTAAGTGTGTGTTTAACCGAGTTTTCTGAGCTGATATCCATCTGTGAGGGGGTGGCGGCACCGCGTGGGTAAGGATAGAAGTTCGAAACTGGCAGGCTTTTCTAGGCGAATTTGAGCCAGTAAAAGTAAGTGTGTGTTTAACCGAGTTTTCTGAGCTGAAATCCATCTGAGGGGGGGGGGGTATCGGCAAAATGTGGGTAAGGATACAAGTTAAAATGGCAGACTCTCTTATGCGAATTTGAGCAAGTAAAAGTGTGTGGTTAACCGTATTTTCTGAGCGGACATTCATCCGAGGGGGGCGGTACCGGCGCCGCGTGGGGAGGGATAGAATTTAGAATGACAGACTTTTATGCGAATTTAAACAAATCGATTTTGGACCGGTCCGGACTCTGGTCAGGGCGCGACAGGCCGCTGGGACCACCTTAGAGGGGTCCTCCAATGACAAAAAATGGTCGCCTCACTAAGGGCTTTCATTTGATACCAAACTTGGAAAATTTTCAAAAAATCGATTTTTGGACCGGTGCGGACCCTGGCCAGGGCGCCACAGGCCGCTGGGACCACTTTGTAGGGGTGATCCAATGACAAAAATGTTCGCCTCACCCAGGGCTTTCATTTGATTCCAAAAATGGAACATTTTTTAAAAATCGATTTTTGGCCAGTCCGGACCCTGGTCAGGGCCACAGGCTGCTGGGAACAGTTTGAAGGGGTCCTCCTTATGACAAAAAATGTTCGCCTCACCAAGGGCTTTCATTTGATACCGAACATGGCTACTTTTGGAAAAATCGATTTTTGACCATTTTGGACCTGTCCGGACCCTGGTCAGGGCGCCACAGGCCGCTGGGGCCACTTTGGAGAGGTCCTCCAATGACAAAAAATGTTCGCCTCACCAAGGGCTTTCATTTGATACCAAACATGGCCACTTTTGGAAAAATCGATTTTTGGCCATTTTGGCCCAGTCCGGACCCTGGTCAGGGCGCCACAGGCCACTGGGGCCACTTTGGAGGGGTCCTCCAATGACAAAAAATGTTCGCCTCACCAAGGGCTTTCATTTGATACCAAATTTGGAAAATTTTTAAAAAATCGATATTGGACCGGTCCGGACCCTGGCCAGGGTGCCACAGGCCGCTGGGGCCAATTCGGAGGGGTCCTCCAATGAGAAAAAATGTTCGCCTCACCAACGGCTTTCATTTGATAACAAAGTTGGAAATTTTTTAAAAAATCGATTTTGGACCGGTCCGGACCCTGGCCAGGGCGCCACAGGCCGCTGGGGCCACTATGGAGCGGTCCTCCAATGACAAAAAATGTTCGCCTCACCAAGGGCTTTCATTTGATACCAAACTTGGCCACTTTTGGAAAAATCGATTTTTGACCAGTCCGGACCCTGGTCAGGGCGCCACAGGCAGCTGGAACCACTTTGGAGGGGTCCCCCAATGAGAAAAAATATTCGCCTCACCAAGGGCTTTCATTTGATACCAAAGTCGGAAATTTTTTAAAAAATCGATTTTTGACCAGTCCGGACCCTGGTCAGGGCGCCACAGGCCGCTGGGGCAACTTTGGAGTGGTCCTCCTATGACAAAAAATGTTCGCCTCACCAAGGGCTTTCATTTGATACCGAACATGGCTACTTTTGGAAAAATCGATTTTTGACCATTTTGGACCTGTCCGGACCCTGGTCAGGGCGCCACAGGCCGCTGGGGCCACTTTGGAGGGGTCCTCCAATGACAAAAAATGTTCGCCTCACCAAGGGCTTTCATTTGATACCAAACTTGGCCACTTTTGGAAAAATCGATTTTTGGCCATTTTTGACCGGTTCGGACCCTGGTCAGGGCGCCACAGGCCACTGGGGCCACTTTGGAGGGTCCTCCAATGACAAAAAATGTTCGCCTCACCAAGGGCTTTCATTTGATACCAAACATGGCAACTTTTGGAAAAATCGATTTTTGGCCATTTTTGACCGGTCCGGACCCTGGTCAGGGCGCTGGGGCGACTTTGGAGGGGTCCGCCAATGACAAAAATGTTCGCCTTACTAAGGGCTTTCATTTGATACCAAATTGCAAAATTTTCAAAAAATCGATTTTGGCCCGGTCCGGACCCTGGCCAGGGCGCCGCAGGCCGCTGGGGCCACTTTGGAGGGGTCCTCCAATGACAAAAAATGTTCGCCTTACCAAGGGCTTTCATTTGATACCAAACATGGCAACTTTTGGAAAAATCGATTTTTGGCCATTTTTGACCGGTCCGGACCCTGGTCAGGGCGCCACAGGCTGCTGGGGCCACTTTGGAGGGGTCCTCCAATGACAAAAAATGGTCTCCTCACCAAGGGCTTTCATTTGATACCAAACATGGCCACTTTTTGGAAAAATCGATTTTTGACCAATCCGGACCCTGGTCAGGGCACCACAGACCGCTGGGGCCACTTTGGAGGGGTCCTCCAATGACAAAAAATGTTCGCCTCACCAAGGGCTTTCATTTGATACCAAACGTGGCCACTTTTGGAAAAATCGATTTTTGGCTATTTTTTGACCGGTCCGGACCCTGGTCAGGGCGCCACAGGCCGCTGGGGCCACTTTGGAGGGGCCCTCCAATGACAAAAAATGTTCGCCTCACCAAGGGCTTTCATTTGATACCGAACATGGCTACTTTTGGAAAAATCGATTTTTGACCATTTTGGACCGGTCCGGACCCTGGTCAGGGCGCCACAGGCCACTGGGGCCACTTTGGAGGGGTCCTCCAATCACAAAAAATGTTCGCCTCACCAAGGGCTTTCATTTGATACCAAACATGGCAACTTTTGGAAAAATCGATTTTTGGCCATTTTTGACCGGTCCGGACCCTGGTCAGGGCGCTGGGGCGACTTTGGAGGGGTCCGCCAATGACAAAAATGTTCGCCTTACTAAGGGCTTTCATTTGATACCAAACTTGGCCACTTTTGGAAAAATCGATTTTTGACCAGTCCGGACCCTGGTCAGGGCGCCACAGGCAGCTGGAACCACTTTGGAGGGGTCCCCCAATGAGAAAAAATATTCGCCTCACCAAGGGCTTTCATTTGATACCAAAGTCGGAAATTTTTTTAAAAATCGATTTTTGACCAGTCCGGACCCTGGTCAGGGCGCCACAGGCCGCTGGGGCAACTTTGGAGGGGTCCTCCTATGACAAAAAATGTTCGCCTCACCAAGGGCTTTCATTTGATACCGAACATGGCTACTTTTGGAAAAATCCGATTTTTGACCATTTTGGACCGGTCCGGACCCTGGTCAGGCGCCACAGGCCGCTGGGGCCACTTTGGAGGGGTCCTCCAATGACAAAAAATGTTCGCCTCACCAAGGGCTTTCATTTGATACCAAACATGGCCACTTTTGGAAAAATCGATTTTTGGCCATTTTGGACCGGTCCGGACCCTGGTCAGGGCGCCACAGGCCACTGGGGCCACTTTGGAGGGGTCCTCCAATGACAAAAAATGTTCGCCTCACCAAGGGCTTTCATTTGATACCAAACATGGCAACTTTTGGAAAAATCGATTTTTGGCCATTTTTGACCGGTCCGGACCCTGGTCAGGGCGCTGGGGCGACTTTGGAGGGGTCCGCCAATGACAAAAATGTTCGCCTTACTAAGGGCTTTCATTTGATACCAAATTGCAAAATTTTCAAAAAATCGATTTTGGCCCGGTCCGGACCCTGGCCAGGGCGCCGCAGGCCGCTGGGGCCACTTTGGAGGGGCCCTCCAATGACAAAACATGTTCGCCTTACCAAGGGCTTTCATTTGATACCAAACATGGCAACTTTTGGAAAAATCGATTTTTGGCCATTTTTGACCGGTCCGGACCCCGGTCAGGGCGCCACAGGCAGCTTTGGGGCCACTTTGGAGGGGTCCTCCAATGACAAAAAATGCTCGCCTCACCAAGGGCTTTTCATTTGATACCAAACATGGCCACTTTTGGAAAAATCGATTTTTGACCAATCCGGACCCTGGTCAGGGCGCCACAGACCGCTGGGGCCACTTTGGAGGGGGTCCTCCAATGACAAAAAATGTTCGCCTCACCAAGGGCTTTCATTTGATACCAAACGTGGCCACTTTTGGAAAAATCGATTTTTGGCTATTTTTTGACCGGTCCGGACCCTGGTCAGGGCGCCACAGGCCGCTGGGGCCACTTTGGAGGGGCCCTCCAATGACAAAAAATGTTCGCCTCACCAAGGGCTTTCATTTGAAACCAAACTTGGCCACTTTTGGAAAAAATCGATTTTTGGCCATTTTGGGCCTGGTCCACGGTCCGGACCCCGGCCAGGGCGCCACACGGGTCTGGGCGAAAACTACTATAGCCTATGTTGTAGTGCTCCCACAGCCCACCCCACACACCCAATATAAAAGCTGTACCCGCAACAGATCTTTCTATGGAAGAGGTTAAAGTTGGACCTGCGACACGGTAGGGGCCCACCTCCATCAGGGTGCCCCCCAGCCCCACGGATAGGTGATAGAGCAAAACTAATGGGCCATTTAGATTCACCATATAGGGGTTCCTATTCCAATACGAAACCTCAGCCCAGCAGCTCTTATGTATAGGGCTGCCTACTCCGTAGGCCCAGACCCCCCTTTTACACGTTAACTAGTGACCCCTGGCCAGGGCGCCACAGACCACCGAACAGCACCATCTCGTTTCCCGGAGATCTTCACCTTGGGGCGATGCTATAACCCCAACATGAGAACCTGGCTTTGAGCCTTGCTCTCTGTAGACCGGCTAATAAATTTTGGGACTTAGTTTTTTTCCGGGGGGTCAAAAATCGAAAAATCCTAGGAGTACACAGACCTATGGGGGTCCTACGGCGAAAAGAAAAATTCGCCCTGAATTGCGGGGGATTCTATCCACAAAAATAGCAAAACTTTATAGAAATTTTAACTCCTCCGACCTCTAGGGTGGGGGTAAAAAAAAATGGAGAAAAAAGTGCAAGCAGCCAAGCACCAATTTGCATATCTCCAGATTGGCTCGACCGATTCTGCTCAAATTTTCACAGCATGTACCCCTGCCCATAGGCTCTTCACACAGCAAGTTTGAGCCCGATCGGTCCACTCCTCCGCGAGTTATTAAAAAAACAGATTCCAATAAGCCGCAAAGTACCTTAATTTCCCTATTCTAGGTAGTGCGCTAACGCGCACTACCTGATATACAGCGCGGAGGGAAAACACAGATTTTCGATTTTTGGCTGAACTTTTTCATTAAGCGACAGATCATACTAACGATAACTACCATGAGGCTTTGCGAAGGGTTTACCTGCGTATACAACAACTCATACGTATATAACATGCCTTGCTGTAATTGCTGGAATCATGTTTCAACCTTTCTGCAAAGTACTCCCGAACAGAATGAACAAATTCTGGTATCTCCTTCCCTGATGACACATGCTTCTCTAAACAAACATGCATACAAGAATAAAACGTGCTCCTTCGTCGCATGTAAAATGCACATGAGTTTCGTAGCGATGTTATTAATACATAAAGGAGAAATGAGCCTTCCAATAGCGAGGCTCATTTATTGGCGCATGCCGTATTATAATTTGTCGATACAATTTAATCATTCTGGGAAGCTTTAGAAGTGTTCAAATAAAAACTTTTAGTGATTTTTCTCAAATTTTGTTCATTTTTCCAAATTATTAGCTTTGCTTTGAGTTTGCTCTTATTTTTAAGCCCGAACTTAATTTGAAGTTTTCTTAATTTTTCATGAACTGCTTAGCTTTATGAAGTATTGCTGTCAGTTCAACGGGAAACTCATTATTTTTGCTATTACGTGGTCAATTTAAACATTTCAGCCAACAGCTTTGCTCTTAATTATATATATATACAACTTACCACTGTTCTTTGTTGCTGCAACACTGAGCCCCGGTTGCTTTTACCCCCCTGGGTTTTCTTTAGTGGGGGGGCGCTCCCCCACTTTTCGGGTTCCCCCCCACTTTTTTGGGCTCCCCCCCACTCACTATAGGGTGCCCAGAAAATGCCAAATTTTAAGGATTTTTAGTCAAAATTTTCAAAAATTTGCCGGCGTCGCCGGAATTTTTTGGTCAAAAATGGTCTATTTTGGTATTCTAACTTGATTTTTGAGCACTTTTATAAGCATAGTTATAGCGGTATATACGTATATGTAGAAAACAGGCTATTTTTACTGCATTTTTAGCGATTTTCGACCATTTTAGATCCCCCCACATTTGGTCTTCCCCCCACCCCCCTAGTGGGGGGGGGGGGCTCCCCGCCAGGGGCGTATCCAGGGGGGTGGTCCAGGGGGTCCGGACCCACCCCTTTTTGAGCCCTGACCCCCCCTCATCTTCAGTGGTAGGTGATCGTTTATCACTAAACTATTGAAAAGCAAATAAAAATAGAAATTTCGCGCCTGCGGCGCGATTAGTGTGTTAATTTCAGGGTTTTTTGTTTGGTCGCGGACAAGTGTGCATTTCTTGTGCATTTTTAAAAAATAGTGTGCATTTTGGAAAAAATGTGCGCATTTTTAAAAAATTGCTTATTTTGAACTATAACGTACATTTTTGGCCGTATTTTTGTGTTTTACGCATTTTTGACTTCAACTGGAATCCCACGCTTTAGTTGATGTTTTGATGATGATTTTAAGATTTAAGTTTTGATGACGGTTAGCACACGTATACTGATATTTAGGCAAATGCAGAACTATACAAACTACGTATATAGGTGTCGAGTTTTGACATCTGCAATGCTGTGAACCTATACACAAGCTTAAAATCTGAAGAACATAAAATCAAGATAGGATTGTCAATTTGCTGCCAAATTTACTTATATAATTTTATGTATATAATTCAAGAATTTCTTCAAAGTAACGACAACATCCGAGCTGAAATTACGTATTGGTGTAATTCAGCCCTGTCCTGCGGGCAACCATTTAATATATACGTGTCTAACGTATATAATGCAGAACTTAGATTGAAAGGCGACGCCGGGGGGTTTGGGGGGCGGAGCCCCCCAGAAGTTGCATTTTTTGGAATTTTGAACATGAAAGAAATTTTTATGAACAATTTCTTACCATTTTAACAGATTAACAAACGGCAATAAGAGCTAGCATTGTACGCGTCGAACCGTTGTAGAGGAAGAAAACGTAAAGAAATACTTTAAGAGAAATTGGCTGAATCCAGCCGTTTATTATTGACGATGAAGGAAAGCACAGTATAAATACTTACAACCTAAAGCAAAAATATTTCAATAATTAATTAGTGGCTTTAGTGAAGAAGAATAAAACAAAGAAAGGTCGTTGCAACGTTGCCGTGACCGAAGCTGTAGTACATAAGAAAAAGCGGGGGTCTGGGGGCGGCAGCCCCCAGCTAAAAGCTATAGCTTTTTATAAAATTTAAAGCACTTTGGAAATTTTTTAGAGCATTTTGTGGTTAGCGGAAGCAAAATTTGACTGTGCATTTATGTGTGCATTTTTAAATTCGAGTGTGCATTTTGGAAAAAAAGTGTGCATATGCACAGTAAAATGCACAAAAAAACCCTGGTTAATTTACATTATTCTGCACTTAAACATATACGTATATAAAAAATCAAAATTCAAACATTTACTGGAACAGGTTATTTCAAATTCAGAAATAGTGAGTCATAAACGTTTCAGCCTACATTTAAAGCAGGACATTCAGTATAGGTTTTTTGTCAAAAATAGCGAAAGAATGACCAAGCGAAAATGTGGAAGTAACACCAAATTTAAAAAAGAATGTAAAATTTCTATTATGTTTTAACAGTGATTTTTTAAAAAATTTCTCAGATTTTGGGGGCTGCCGCCCCCAATCCCCCGCTCTGTATTGACTTTATAATTTATGTTAAGCTTCGACAAAGTTTGAATAGTCAATCAGTATTAAGCCGTACGTATATAGATTACGAGACTTCATGCTATATACATCCTTCAATTGAATTTTTGATGCACGTTTCTCATACCATTTTCAAGTTTTTGAAAACTTTTTCTTCGGATTTTTTCGGCATGCGCGCTACCGATCCAGTGTTTTTTTTGCTCAAAAACGCGTGCAATTACACACTTTTTTCTGGAAAATAGCAAAAAATTTTTGGCGACTGTGTAACATTACACAAAAATTTTGGACGAATTTTGCCTAATAGTCGGAACTTTTTCGAATGCGCATTGATTTCTTCACACATATTTACCGTTTCTGGGGGGCTTCGCCCCCAGACCCCCTTCTATACATTGTCTTACATTTAATTTTGGTGTTGCCCAATGATTTTCTATATCTTGACTTAACAATACAAGATTATTTATTAAAGACATATTTTTTCATTCATTTATTCACTATATTATATATATATATATATATATATATATATATATATATATACTTAGTTCAGATAAATTTCAGAACAGGTTTGTGCTATAGAAGGCCTTACGAGAAAAAACTTTGATTTACGTTGGGCAAATCTGCCCAACGTAAATCCTGTTGCTGCTTTTTTAATTCTCTATCTATGTACACAGCTATGTATATACCTATGAATGCAGGTCATAGCATTGTATATAATTTATTTATATAGTTTTGTCAAGCTGATTTGGTAAAGCTTCACCAACTTTTGCAGTACATTATTTGAAATGTCAATTTTCACTTATAAAGAACCTACTTCTTAAAAATTAGAAATTATTTGTTACAATAAAAGTCTTCATGTAGTAAGAAAAACGCGAGTAAATTAGGAATTTTTATGTAGTTACACACTTTTTTCTGAAAAATAGCAAAAATTTTTGGAGAGGTGTGTAACGTTACACACAAGCCGTCGGCGAAAAAAAAAACACCGTACCGATCCGTGCATGCCAGTATTTAAGAACTTTTATCGCGTAAATGCTAAAAACTACTAGGGATAGATCTGGATGGCAGTCCCGTCATCGCGATTTGAAGGTAAGAAAAGTAAACAGGAAAAAACAGAAAAAGGCATATATATCCACAAAATTTCACGAGTGCGTATACATACACAAGTAACAAAAATGCTCCGCACAAAAGGGGATAATATGTGTGTTGGGCCTATGTCTATCCTTTAAATTCCGGTTGAGAAAGGCATAAATCCGACACCGCAAAAGTTGCTCAGCTCATTTAGGGCTTTCATTTGATACCAAATTTTACCACTTTTGAAAAATTTTATTTTTGACCCAAAATCGCCTAAGTTCCCACCCCACCCCACCACAGTACTCTACAGCCACTTTGGGTACGCAGTTCTATGACAAAAGTTGCTCAGCTCACTTAGGGCTTTCATTTGATATCAAATTTGACAACTTTTGAAAAATTTCATTTTTGACCTACATTTTGTTGTTCTACATGCTTCGTCTTTTAAATCGTTTACAGCAATTTAATGGATTTGTAAATCAGTTTCACAAATTATCATGGTTCAGTTTGAAACTCTAATTCAACATTCCTCACTAAATTAAACCCAGAGCTTTCGCCTCTCCACTTACGTATGTTTCGGACGAATACACTGACGTCTACTTCACAGCGTTTTGACCAGCATTATACGTATATATACATAAATAAATTTATATATACCCTACCGAATAAAGATTCAACGATTTGCAATGGACTGGTGAAAATATCGCAAGGAACAGGCATATCGCAGCACGAACCCTAAGTTATTATATAATATTATGTATCCAAATTTTTCCATTGCATATATATACGTATTATATATATATATATAAACACACTGTTGACTTTAGAAGGGGCGAGCGGGCCCAATGACCCCTTCCCAAGTCCCAATGGGAGCTGAGTCCACCCCTCCCCCTAAAATAGGACGGTCCAAACAAGATAAAAATAAAAACTGGCATTTTTTTAGGGTTTTGAATTTGGGGGGGGGCTTCGCCCCCCCCCCTAGGGAGGGGGAAGTGGGGGGGGGGCTTCCGAAAAGTGGGGGGGGGCGAGTCCAAAGGTATAAAATACCAACATTTTTAGCGAAAAATTAGCATTTTTTAGGTAAAAACACAAAAAAATCGCTGTTTTTAAGCTTAAAATTAACTTATAAGTCCATAAATTAGCTAAAAATTGAGAAAATTTTTGAAAATTTGACCTCAAAAACCTAATTTTTCGACACTTTTGGGCGACCTCCAAAAAAGTGGGGGGGTCTTGCCGAAAAGTGGGGGGGATGAAAGTGGGGGGCTGCGTCGGTGAGATAACAGATTTGACGAATTGTGATCTTAATGACATTGTTTGTCAAAGTTAAAAATGTCGCCAACAAGACTTAATCAAATGCAGATGTTCTAAAAAGGCAATTACAATCGGAACCTTTGTCGGATTTTTAAGG
>JASAND010019520.1:0-18441 GCA_030248195.1 Trissonchulus latispiculum | reverse complement strand
CTTCCAAATCTCAACAGCAAAAGAATAAGAGTTTCACCTCCAGGCAGTATCGCATCGCCAGTTTGATCTCTGTGTACCCATCGGTTGGGATCGTGGGTGATATAGCCCAGCCCTTCCCGCATGTAACGCAAACTCGCTCTTCCTATATTGATAGATGTACTCCGGCATATGGAACGAAATCTCTGGTTCCTGATCGGTGCGCAATCCACTTTCAACTTTGAGTACGTGTACGAATTCTGAGCCGGACAGACGACAGTAGGAAAAATATTCCTCGGATTGAACACCCTAATACCGTACATCAGTGGTTGGAAATTACCACTTCCGTGGCGAAGTAAGCTCTTCGCACACCTCCCCTTGATCCCGTTCTGGACGCTGCACAATACACATCTCAAAATGCACGCGAAGCTAAGACGGGAAGAGAAGTGCTTATGGGGTGTCAATCCCGGGACGCACCGTCGGAGCAGCTCCGCGGGACCCCATGCAGCCGAAGTTCGCCCCTTTGAGAGACACGGGCCTCCGGTTCCGGATCCTCATATGGTGACCGGTCCATCGACAAATTTTCTGGCCACCTTCCACCATTCCCGACCGGTCGGGGGTGCGTCGTTCATCCGTTTGGAAATCGGGGCGTAACGCCGGATAATGTTCACTCATCATTTAGCAAAAGTTGCGCAAGAAGTACCATGGACATAGTAATTGGTGTTTGGCTCACATTGGGGAACCATTGTAGGACAACATGGCGCAAGGCCACCAAGGCTTGGTCTCCGTACCTATGGCCGCTGGTAATTGCTCAGCCTGCCATACACCCCAAAAATCCTGCCAATACAAGGCAGAGTGCTGGCGTAGCCCAATGGGCTACTTGTTCCTGGTATGGCTGCTGTAGCTTAAACGGCGGGTAAACCGGATCTTAGTGATCTTGACTGAAGTTCTTACCAAATTGGTTATGTTTCGCGATAATGTGTTGCTCAAGGAAAATCTCCCGGAAAGTCGGAAAACTTGCCTGCTGTTCGCTTGCGTTGGGCGTCCAAGATCTGTTCATATATAGATTGAACTCAGAAGAATTCCCAGTTGGTTTTGTGGATGTTGATGAATGTAGTTTTTGGGGTGGGCAGAGGAGGGGAACTCGCCACCAAGTGAAATTTTGATGAGAAGATGATCCTATGAGAGGGGGCCGTTTTGGTGCTCCATTCGGCTATGGGAAAGAGACTACTTCTAGCCAGAGAGACGTCAGGAGAGGTAGGGTTACCATTGTGCAGTAGACAGGTTGAGGAGTATCATCATACACCGTGACGAAGTCCGAGGTGTCAATTTCCTGAGATGCATCACCGCGCGAGTCTGAGATGCTCGAGTGCCACAGTTCGTCATGGGCGTTGAGATCACCTACGACGAGAGCATCTGTTAGGTTTAAGTGGCGAAATGGAGGCATGGTATCCGGCTGGACAACTGGAGGCCGGAGGATGTATGTTGACGAGATTCACCTCCGACTATGAAAAGTGGATCTTGATGCGCATGTCTTCGAGGACTCCATCACCCTGTAGGAGTGACACCGAGTCCCGAATGATGAAAGCGACACCTCCGCCATTTGTCTCGCGGTCGCGGCGGGTGAAGAGCTCCATGTGTGGATCTGGCACATAGGGTCAAGTTTCCGTCTCCTCAGTTGCTGCTACACTGATGCACTCTTCCTCAAGGACTTAAAGCCCTCAGACCATTTATATTGAGCTGCAAGAGGCTGAAGTCAGTTGAGGGGGCAGTTGCCCCAGCAGGGGACGGGTAGAGGAGACCACACAGGAGGAGGTTGGAGCGGAGGGCTGACAGCGACCGCTGCCTTGGATGGAGTAGGTGCAGGTTGGGGGTGAGATGACTGACAGAGAGGCATGGGTAAACCACCAGTAACATAGTCTCTTAGTCTCTTAAGTCCACTTGCAGCGTTTGATGTGTGGACCCATTCAGTGCAGCGCGAGCACTGAGAGAGGCACGGAAAGTCGACAGCTTGCAGACTATAAATGGGAAGCTGAGTTGGACTGAGCCTGGATTTGGTTCTATGCCGGCAATGAGAAGGAGTAGAAGGAGCATCTTGACGGCCACAGCACCACCCTTGTCGAGGCTGAACGTTGAACTGGGTGGAGGTAGGGGTTGATGACTATTTGCGGGAGAGGATGAATCTTCTGGAACCATCTTCTTCCGACAGCTGTGCACGGGTAGGCGGACATCGCTGCAGCCGCCGAGACAGCAGACGCCTCCGCTCACCAAAAGTCTCGATCTCGCTCACCCAAAAAGCCTGAGTCTCGGACCGAGACCGGACATTTGAAAACATCAAATTGCAGCAAAAATGTGCAAACCAATGCTAAGAACATTAACTACAAGGTACTGAAAAAACTTTTGAGGGGGGTTGATTGGGAATGTCCCCTTCCCATGTCGCGCAAGAGCGCAAAAATGGCAAAACTTGGGTATTTTAGGGTAAATTTTGAAATGCAAATGAAAAGCAAAATTGGAAAGCAAAAAAATTTCAATAATGTCCAAAGTTTTGGCTTAAAGTGTTGATTATTGCGAGAAATTCACGTTTTGTAACAGTATTATAGACTTTATTATGACTCAATATTGACATTATATTGATCTTGGAAACATATTGGCAATCAAGTTTTTTTAGTTTAAATCCACTGTCTAATGTTATTTTTATGGTTAGATGTTTTTTATCATTAGAAACTTCTGAAAATGCTATATATTTTTGGCATAAAAAATGAATAATTTTAAAAGAGGGTTGTGGGGTCTCCAGGAGAGGGCCTCCCCAAAAATATTGGGGGAGCCCCCCCACACCAAATCTGTTACACCAATGGGGGTGGGGTGCATAGGGTGTACATTGAGAAATAGTAGTGGGTGGAGGTAGGTAACCAAATTTATCGTGGGTGGGGTCAGCCGGTTTTGAGGTGGGGTAACGAAAAATCGAAATTGGGGTAGGGGTTAAAAACATACCTGGGCAGACTTTTTCTGCTGCTTCTGCTGCTACAAATGCCTTTACTCTAAACAAATATTGGCTTACTACAACAACAACAAGTGGTTTATTTGGTCACACTCGCACTACATACAATGCAACAGTACACACTAACAACAATAAGACCAACATTGGAGTCTATCAAATGATAGATCCCCTGCAATACAAAAACCAGCAATGGCAAACTAAACATGTAATACGTACATACTAAAAACACATTACAGCTACCAGAACCTATAATTACAGATACAGTAAGCAATATACGTCACTACTGATTTAGGTCATATCTAAGAAATTCCGCGAAATTTATGTTCTCAATTCTCTCCTTGAATGTCTTAGTGTTAGCTGCCCGTAGAACATAGTTTGGGAGGCTATTCCATATTGGAGCTACCCGATTACTGAAAAATGTTTTCTGCCGTCTAGTATTGTTCGCTGGCATCGTAGCTTAAGGTGCTGTTTTCCTTTCGGGTATTTTTGACTCCTACGGCTTTAATCCTTTACGCAAAGGGCTAAAACTTACGAAATAACCTATTTCCGTGCTCTTTAACATTTTAGGACCAGTCCCGTATTCTTAGGCCAAAAGATAAGAAAGTTTTGGTTTTTGGCCTTAAGCTCCCAGTAGGTAGACAAGACACGGGATTGGTTGGCATGGCTGGAAAGAGGACACGAAAATGAATATTTTTTGCTCTTACAACCTTTGAGCTATCTCCAGTGGTTAAGTCTGTATAAGCAAAAAACTGTTTTTAGGGTCAAAGAATGGCCATTTTCGAGGAAATCAGTTTTTCAAAATTACTGCCACATGTTTATGATAAAATTAGCTTAGTTATACTCAATCGATACATCGTCCAAATGCACATTTTATATATGCATATTAGCCGTACATTATTGCTTTCAGCAAGATTTGGCCGAAAAACCATTTTGGCAAAACTTCGATTATTTTGTTTCGAACATCGATGTATCAAAAACTACTCGACGGATTCCGGAGATTTTCAGCAGAGTTGAAATTCGCACTTCCGCGGAGGGACGTTTTCTTGGTTTGGGCTAAAACATATTGAGTAGCAAGAAAACTCAATGCGAAGTTGCGAAATTTCGTGTTACTGTGCATTTAGCCTATTTTCTCGACCGTTAAGACCTGCTGAGCCAAATCCAAAAAACGTCAGACCGATATGTCCTTCCTATCGTGGCACAAAAAGAACTTTTTTTGGCCGATTCTTCAGTTTTGAGAAATCGATGTTCAAAAACTTTTGGTCTATATTCATCCTGTTATATTACAGCTTGTCAGAAAATTTCTATTTTTTTGCTAATTTTGCCAGTTCTGTAAGCTCATGTGAATGTACAGATAATAAGCTTTAAAACGATGTATAACGCTCTTTGCAACTCCCAAAATTGCTGTCTTCCAGCCATGTGCAGCCATCGCGTTTATTTGCCCGACCCCCCATTTTTCGCAACTACCAACATAATTAATTAAAAATTTCTACTGGCTACTAGGCCCAAGCTTCAAAAGCTGCCATGCGCAAATATAATTTAGCACATATGTCACTTCCTGCATAAAAAATACTAAATGTCTGTATCTAAAGGGAATTACTCTTAAAGTTGAAGTTTCTGCAATAATTTAAAAATTTTTGGCTAGCGAAAGGAAAATGTTATTACTGGTGCGAGCTATACGGCTGTAATTTAGCATAAAAAGGAGGCCCAATAGGAGTACTCCTGTTTATCGCAATTTTCTGAATCGCTGATGATGATGATATGCGGAGGGGGGAAGCGGCGCCGCGTGGGGACAGATAGATTTAAATAGCAGGCTCTTCTATCCGAATTTGAGAACGCAAACGAGTGTTTAACACAATTTTCTGAATGGCCGACGATGGGGGGTAGCGACGTCGCGTGGGGTAGGACAGAAATCAAAATAGCAGACTCTGTTATGCTAAACGAAAAAACGTTGTGCAAAAGTTGCTGGAAACATGGGCGTTTTCAAAATTGAACCTGTGTAAATCTTGTGTAAACTTAAATTCCAGTATATATACATATATATATATATATATATATATATATATATATATATATATTTGTTTGAAGCTGTGTAAAATCTAAAAGTGTTGGTTTTCAGATATAATACAGATATAAAACAAATTTAAACGTTATTTTTATGCAACAATGTTATTTTCGGATCATTCAAGCCAAAGTTCTGCCAGCTGCACTTGTGTAACGTCCACGCAGGGTCCTCCAGACACTGAGGAAATTTCGTAAATTGTAATAAAATCCACAATGGAAAAGTCTAAAAACATTAATCCATTAAATGTCAAAACTAGGATTGGACAAATCCTAATTTCTGGAAAAACGTCGCCTGCTGAAACGATTTTTTTATTTGTGCAACTTTTTGGAATAATTTTTTTACAAACATTCTGGTTACGTATTAAAAGGTTCGAAGCTCTAGTTGCTGCTGAGGATGGTTTCATAATATGGACAGAAAACACCAATGCTACAATAGATATCCAGAACAGCGGGGGGGGGGGGTCCGGGGGCGGAGCCCCCAAGAAGTTGAGAATTTTTTAAAATTATCGTCAAAAACGCATTGACAAGTTGCATTTTTAGCTTTCGTTTTGAATATTTATTGTGCTAGACAGCAACAATGTTTTGTGGCTCAGACTGCTTTTTATGATAAAAGATATGTACAAGAAACTCTATTGAATCGTATGTACTAGCTTATACGCAACTGGATAAGCAGAAGTATTTGCAGAAACAATAGAACACCTATGATCATGTCGCAATGCAGGAAATCATTGTAAATGATTGGAAAGCAGGGCAGCCCCCAGCTAAAAGCAGAGCTATTTTATTTTTAAATATGAAAGGCTTGAAAACTATTTTTTCAGAGCACGTTTTGCAAAAATTTTCGAAAATTTGGCGGTGTATATATTTTGGTGTGTAAATTAGTTTTTCACTGTGTAAATTTATTTTTTGTGTAAATACACAGTATTTTACACAGAAAAGCCACGCTGGAAGCATTGTGCTTCTAACGTGGTATTTGAAAAAATTTTCACCGCCTCGCTTGTCTATATTCTTACACATTGCTGACTGGCTACGATAGCTGGCAAGTGTTACAAGTGACTGGTCTGTGTCCCACGTTGTACCCATATTTAAGGGTAAAGGCTCGAGGAATGACCCTCAAATTACCGGCCTGTGTAACTAGTGTTTGGTGTAAAGTAATGGAGAAGGTGATCAAGAGGTATTTGCTTGAACTTCTTCACAACAGTCTTATCTCGAAACACCAACATGGGTGTATGTCAAACAGGTCTACCCAAACCCAGCTGCTAGAGTGTTTAAACTTGTGGACGGGCGCTAGAAATTTGAAAAAATGCGTAAAGGTCCTATATTTGGGCATAGCAAAGCGTTTGACTGTGTATCTCATGTTAAATCATTAAGCAAACTAGATGCGTATGGGGTCAAAGGGCGGGCATTAAATTGGATACGGGCCTTTCTCAGTGGGCGCTATCAGTTTGTCAAAGTTAATAACGTTCTGTCTGATTGGGGGGGGGAGGTCACTAGCGGAGTTCCCCAAGGAAGCGTGCTTGGACCTATTTTGTGTGTACTGTATACAAATGATTTGCCTGATTCTCTGTCTTATTGCGACCCAAAAATTTTTGCGGACGACACAAAGTTGTCATTAGCAGTTTCAACGTTGAATCAGTTCGAAAACTTGTGTTAATGTATTTAATTTGACCACTAAAATGAACTTTCGATTGCACTAAACAATAGCGTGTTTCTTGAGATGGAAGAACCATTAATGATGACAGACCTAACAGTAAATGATTCTGTTATCCCAAAAGTAAATATTGTTAAAGATTTAGGGCTTTTCATCACTGATAACCTCAAGTTTTCAGTTCACTGTGATAAAATTTGCGCTTATGCTTATCAGAAAATTGCTCTTATCTTCAGAAGTTTTGTGTGCAGAGACACGAAGATTTTTGGCCATGTTTAAAACATACGTAAGTCCTATTTTGGAGTTCAATTCTTGCGTGTGGTCCCCTTCACCGATGGGTGACATTCGTAAAATAGAAAATGTTCAAAGACGTTTCACAGAAAGGATTCCTGCACTGCATGATTTAAGTTTTGCAGACAGATTGGAAGAAACAGGACTTGAAATACTCGAACGTAGAAGACTGCGGGTAGATCTGGTACATTCTTATAAAATAATATACGAATTTGACAAAGTGAATTCGGCTGATTTCTTTGTTTTTGCAGCTGAAACTGGCACTAGAGGAAACACCCTTAAGGGGGGGGGCTACTAAAGGTTTGCCCCGACTTTCTCCGATTGGCCTACTTTTGGCGAAGATATAGAGCATGGGTGTGGTCAAAAAATATCGGGTACTGAGATCTTAGCTGCCTTCCAGTTATGTGCAGCCGTCGCGTTTATGTGCCCGACCCCCCATTTTTCATAACTAACTACCAACATAATTAATTAAAAATTTCGACTGGCAGCTAGGCACAAGCTTCAAAGCTGCTATGCACCAATATGGTTTGGCACATATGTCCCTACCTGCAGAAAAATACTAGATGTTACTTAATCTTATCTGCATCTAAGGAAATTACTCTTCAAAGTTGAAGTTTCGGCAAAAATTTAAAATTTTTGGCTAACGAAAGAAAAGTTTTATTACTGGTGCGAGCTATAAGGCTGTAATTTGGCATAAAAGGAGGCCCTATAGGAGTACTCATTTGTGCCAAATGGCATGAAATTCTGCCGCGTGAAAAAATTTTTATGTAAACTTTAATCTTCAAAAATTTCCAAAAACGCCTTTTTTGGGCAATGCTACCTCAGAAATCGAAAAAAATCAAATTTTTTGAAATTGAAATTTTTTGAGATATTTGAACTCAGGTAGCAAACGCCCCCACAAAAGTTTTCAGCTCGATTAGTGAAGGTTTGCGACTTCTATGGCTGCAGAAAGCCTCTACACAGGATCCGACAGACTGAAAATGGTGGTTTCGGCAATTTTTGAAGATTAAAGTTGACATAAAATTTTTTTCACGCGGCAGAATTTCTTGCCATTTGGCACAAATGAGTACTCCTATTGGGCCTCCTTTTATGCTAAATTACAGCCTTATAGCTCGCACCAGTAATAAAATTTTCCTTTCGCTAGCCAAAAATTTTTAAATTATTGCAGAAACTTCAACTTTGAAGAGTAATTCCCTTAGATACAGACATCTAGTATTTTTTTGCAGGAAGGGACATATGTGCCAAATTATATTTGCGCATGGCAGCTTTTGAAGCTTGGGCCTAGCAGTCAGTAGAAATTTTTAATTAATTATGTTGGTAGTTGCGAAAAATGGGGGGTCGGGCAAATAAACGCGACGGCTGCACATGGCTGGAAGACAGCAATTTTGGGAGTTGCAAAGAGCGTTATACATCGTTTTAAAGCTTATTATCTGTACATTCACATGAGCTTACAGAACTGGCAAAATTAGCAAAAAAATAGAAATTTTCTGACAAGCTGAAATCTAACAGGATGAATATAGACCAAAAGTTTTTGAACATCGATTTCTCAAAACTGAAGAATCGGCCAAAAGTTCTTTTTGTGCCACGATAGGAAGGACATATGGGTCTGACGTTTTTTGGATTTGGCTCAGCAGGTCTTAACGGTCGAGAAAATAGGCTAAATGCACAGTAACACGAAATTTCGCAACTTCGCATTGAGTTTTCTTGCTACTCAATATGTTTTAGCCCAAACCAAGAAAAACGTCCCTCCGCGGAAGTGCGAATTTCAATTCTGCCGAAAATCTCCGGAATCCGTCGAGTAGTTTTTGAGAAATCGATGTTCGAAACAAAATAATCGCAGTTTTGCCAAAATGGTTTTTCGGCCAAATCTTGCTGAAAGCAATAATGTCCGGCTAATATGCATATATAAAATGTGCATTTGGACGATGTATCGATTGAGTATAACTAAGCTAATTTTATCATAAACATGTGGCAGTAATTTTGAAAAAACTGATTTCCTCGAAAATGGCCATTCTTTGACCCTAAAAACAGTTTTTTGCTTATACAGACTTAACCACTGGAGATAGCTCAAAGGTTGTAAGAGCAAAAATATTCATTTTCGTGTCCTCTTTCCAGCCATGCCAACCAATCCCGTGTCTTGTCTACCTACTGGGAGCTTAAGGCCAAAAACCAAAACTTTCTTATCTTTTGGCCTAAGAATACGGGACTGGTCCTAAAATGTTAAAGAGCACGGAAATAGGTTATTTCGTAAGTTTTAGCCCTTTGCGTAAAGGATTAAAGCCGTAGGAGTCAAAAATACCCGAAAGGAAAACAGCACCTTAAGCTACGATGCCAGCGAACAATACTAGACGGCAGAAAACATTTTTCAGTAATCGGGTAGCTCCAATATGGAATAGCCTCCCAAACTATGTTCTACGGGCAGCTAACACTAAGACATTCAAGGAGAGAATTGAGAACATAAATTTCGCGGAATTTCTTAGATATGACCTAAATCAGTAGTGACGTATATTGCTTACTGTATCTGTAATTATAGGTTCTGGTAGCTGTAATGTGTTTTTAGTATGTACGTATTACATGTTTAGTTTGCCATTGCTGGTTTTTGTATTGCAGGGGATCTATCATTTGATAGACTCCAATGTTGGTCTTATTGTTGTTAGTGTGTACTGTTGCATTGTATGTAGTGCGAGTGTGACCAAATAAACCACTTGTTGTTGTTGTAGTAAGCCAATATTTGTTTAGAGTAAAGGCATTTGTAGCAGCAGAAGCAGCAGAAAAAGTCTGCCCAGGTATGTTTTTAACCCCTACCCCAATTTCGATTTTTCGTTACCCCACCTCAAAACCGGCTGACCCCACCCACGATAAATTTGGTTACCTACCCTCCACCCACTACTATTTCTCAATGTACACCTATGCACCCCACCCCCATTGGTGTAACAGGATTTGGTGTGGGGGGGCTCCCCCAATATTTTTGGGGAGGCCCTCTCTGGAGACCCCACAACCCTCTTTTAAAATTATTCATTTTTTATGCCAAAAATATATAGCATTTTCAGAAGTTTCTAATGATAAAAAACATCTAACCATAAAATAACATTAGACAGTGGATTTAAACTAAAAAACTTGATTGCCAATATGTTTCCAAGATCAATATAATGTCAATATTGAGTCATAATAAAGTCTATAATACAGTTAAAAACGTGAATTTCTCGCAATAATCAACACTTTAAGCCAAAACTTTGGACATTATTGAAATTTTTTGCTTTCAATTTTGCTTTTCATTTGCATTTCAAAATTTACCCTAAAATACCCAAGTTTTGGCCATTTTTCGCGCCTTCGGCGCGACATGGGAAGGGGACATTCCCAATCAACCCCCCTCAAAAGTTTTTTCAGTACCTTGGTAGTTAATGTTCTTAGCATTGGTTTAACATTTTTGCTGCAATTTGATGTTTTCAAAAAATGTCCGGTCTCGGTCCGAGACCTAGGCTTTTTGGGTGAGCGAGATCGAGACTTTTGGGTGAGCGGAGGCGTCTGCTGTCTCGGCGGCTGCAGCGATGTCCGCCTACCCGTGGTACAGCTGTCGGAAGAAGATGGTTCCAGAAGATTCATCCTCTCCCGCAAATAGTCATCAACCCCCTACCTCCACCCGTATCCGCGTTCAGCCTCGACAAGGGGCAGCCATGGCCGTCAAAGATGCTCCTTCTACTCCTTCTCATTGCCGGCATAGAACCAAATCCAGGCTCAGTCCAACCTAGCTTCCCATTTATAGTCTGCAAGCTGTCGACTTTCCGTGCCTCTCTACAGTGCTCGCGCTGCACTGAATGGGTCCACATCAAACGCTGCAGTGGACTGAAGAGACTAAGAGACTATGTTACTGCGGTTTACCTATGCCCCCCTTGTCAGTCATCTCACCCCCAACCTGCACCTACTCCACTCCAAGGCAGCGGTCGCTGTCAGCCCTCCTACCCAACCTCCTCCTCTGTGTGGTCTCCTACCCGTCCCTGCTGGGGCAACTGCCCCCTCAACTGACTTCAGCCTCTTGCAGCTCAATATAAATGGTCTGAGGGCTAAGTCCCGGAGGAAGAGTGCATCAGTGTAGCAGCAACTGAGGAGACGAAACTTGGACCCTATGTGCCAGATCCACACATGCCAGGTTTCTCTCTACTCCGCCGCGACCGCGAGACAAATGGCGGAGGTGTCGCTTTCATCATTCGGGACTCGGTGTCATACTCCTACAGGGTGATGGAGTCTCGGAAGACATGCGCATCAAGATCCACTTTTCATAGTCGGAGGTGAATCTCGTCAACATCTACATCCCTCCGGCCTCCAGTTGTCCAGCCGGATACCATGCCTCCATTTCGCCATACTTAAACCTAACAGATGCTCTCGTCGTAGGTGATCTCAACGCCCATGACGAACTGTGGCACTCGAGCATCTCAGACCTTCGTGGTGATGCATCTCAGGAAATTGACACCTCGGACTTCGTCACGGTGTATGATGATACCCCAACCCGTCTACCGCACAATGGTAACCCTACCTCTCCTGACGTCTCTCTGGCTAGAAGTAGTCTCTTTCCCACAGTTGAATGGAGCACCAAAACGGCCCTCTCATAGGATCATCTTCTCATCAAAATTTCACTTGGTGGCGAGTTCCCTCCTCTGCCCACCCCAAAAACTACATTCATCAACATCCACAAAACCAACTGGGAATTTTTCTGAGTTCAATCTATATATGAACAGATCTTGGACGCCCAACGCAAGCGAACAGCAGGAAGTTTTCCGACTTTCCGGGAGATTTTCCTTGAGCAACACATTATCGCGAAACATAACCAATTTGGTAAGAACTTGTGTCAAGATCACCAAGATCCGGTTTACCCGCCGTTTAAGCTACAGCAGCCATACCAGGAACAAGTAGCCCATTGGGCAATGCCAGCACCTGCCGTGTATTGGCAGGATTTTTGGGGTGTATGGCAGGGTCAGCAATTACCAGTGGCCATAGGCATGGAGACCAAGCCTTGGTGGCCTTGCGCCATGTTGTCCTACAATGGTTCCCCAATGTGAGCCAAACACCAATTACTATGTCCATGGTACTTCTTGCGCAACTTAAGCAAATGATGAGTGAACATTATCCGGCGTTACGCCCCTATTTCCAAACGGATGAACGACGCACCCCTGACCGGTCGGGAATGGTGGAAGGTGGCCAGAAAATTTGTCGATGGACCGGTCACTATATGAGGATCCGGAACCGGAGGTCAAAATTTTCAAAGTTGTGAACTCGGCCGTATGGGGTCCCGCGGAGCTGCTCCGACGGTGCGTCCCGGGATTGACACCCCTATAAGCACTTCTTCTCTCGTCCAGCTTCGCGTGGATTTTGAGATGTGTATTGTGCAGCGGTCCAGGAACTGGATCGAATGGAGGCGTGCGAAGAGCTTACTGGTATTGGTATCAACCACTGATGCATGGTATTAGGGTGTTCAATCCGAGGGACTTCTTCCCTACTGTCGTCTGTCCGGCCAGAATTCGTACACGCACTCAGTTGAAAGTGGATTGCGCACCGATCAGGAACCAGGGATTGTGTTCCATATGCCGGAGTACATCTATCAATATAGGAAGAGCGAGTTTGCGTGTCAGCGTGAAGCGTTGTGCTATATCACCCACGATCCCAACCGATTGGGCACAGAGATCAAACTGGCGATGCGACATTGCCTGGAGGTGGAACCTTATTCTTTTGCTGTTGAGATTTGGAAGGATGGCTATCAAGTTCGAACCATGTGCCGTATTCATTGGGACACGTTTTATCAGTCAGTCGAGCTCCAAAATTACATGTTGAGTCACCCAGCGGCCCTATATGGCGAAGCGACAGGTTAGACATTTTGGGGTTTTCGTCCAGCATTGCCGGCTCAGATAATTGTTCGTGGTGTGGAGAACCTCCAAGACGAGCAATTCGACCAGTGGTTCCAGCGTGAGGAACGGTTCAGAGGAGCGTCTATCCACGGTACATAATGGACTGAAATTCTCTTCTGCTTTACCTAGGGAGATCCACAGGATTTCTACGTGGACTGGGAAGCCAGAATCTCGCTCCCACAAGCGGAGTATGAGGATTTTATTCGGATCAAACGGAGTCGAATCGCACATGCAAAAAAATTGGGAAAAAGTAAAATGGCACCGCCATTCTTTGGTGTGGATAACCCGCCGGCGGATTGCGAGCTGCTGCAAATGAATCGCACAGGAGAATTTATTGCAGGATTGGCACCGCCCGGACAGGAACACTCTTTTGACCCAGCATCCGCGTAGCCATTTTTGATCCCTTTGCCCCTCATCGTGCTGGCTCCCGCCTTCCAATCGATCGTCAGAGCCCGGTTTGGAACCGTTTCTAAACTTTTAATTAATGACTGGTGTGACTTTAATAAATTAGCTCAACTTACCGCGACGGTATAGTTGTCGCCTAATCCCCATTTCCTTCTTAAATTGACGGCGGATGTATCATAATTACGGCGGATGCACTATAATCACGGCGGAGGTCTATTTTATTATATCAAATCATTCCATCATTATGGTGGACGTTTATTATATCATATATTCCATCATTTCGGCGGTGGTATTCACCATCTTCCTATTTTCCTATCATTGACTTTAAAGTCCCTCCATCCATGATGACTTTTATCTCTGATCCTGAGTCCTGACTCTACGTCAATCAGATCTTCTCTATTTGGACTTTCCTTATTTGGACCTTCATTTCTTTTAGACTGCTGAACTATGAAGATTGCATTCACGAAGCTGACTTATTTGGACTATTTGCTCAATTCAGATCCTTATTTCCCGATTTTGACGACCTGATGAGGATTATTTTTGGTCAATACTTGCCTTAATTCCCGATTCGTGCCATTCCAACGAAAGTGACGTTACACTGTATAGACCAACTCTATAACAAAACATTCCCTCTTTGGTGACTTTGAACTAAGTCTGACCAAAAATTCTTGGAACCGAAATGTGAGCGGCTGTCCTGAGTTATCATTTGAAGGTAGCCCATATAATGTATATATTTTTCGACTCCTCAGGAACTCGAGATTTCGAAAATTCGAAAAAATCCGAAATTCCGGAATTCATTCAGGAAAAATTTAAAATTTTTGGTTTTTCGCCCAATTTTTATCGCAATCAAAATTTCGTTCTCACAGTCGATTAGAGATGGTCCTGCTACACAATTTTGCTCTTAGAAGCTTTTCACGAAAATACACCCAATTTCCGGGTTTTCTAAATTACCGGATTTTAAAAATTTCCTCCAATACCCACAAGATGGATATCATTCGAAAGCTCTTATCGGGCTGAACAACTTTTGTAATAGAACGAACTCGTGACAATGCACTCAATTTTCGGAATTCGCGAAAACCGGATTTTCCGAATTTTAAAAATTTTCTCCAATACCCACAATATGGGTATCATTCGAGAGCTCTTGATGAGCTGAACAAATCTTGTAATAGAACCAACTTGCAGAAATGAGCCCAGTTCTCGGGATTCACGAAAAACTTCCAAGCTAGAGTGAAATCCGAAATTGTGAATTCCAGGATTTAGGTGCATTCTGAGACATTGTTTCTATTACAAGATTTGTTCAGCTCATCAAGAGCTCTCGAATGGTACCCATATTGTGGGTATTGGAGAAAATTTTTAAAATCCGGAAAATCCGGTTTTCGCGAATTCCGGGAATTGAGTGCATTTTCACGAGTTCGTTCTATTACAAAAGTTGTTCAGCTCGATAAGAGCTTTCGAATGATACCCATCTTGAGGGTATTGGAGGAAATTTTTAAAATCCGGTAATTTAGAAAACCCGGAATTCCGGAAATTGGGTGCATTTTCGTGAAAAGCTTCCAAGAGCAAAAATGTGTAGCGGGACCAGCTCTATTGGACTGTGAGAACCAAATTTTGATTGCGATAAAAATTTGGCAAAAAACTAAACATTTTAAATTTTCCGTGAATGAAATCCGGAATTTCGGAATTTTTCGGCTTTTCAAAATCTCGGGTTCCTGAGGATTCGAAAAATATATACATTGTATAGGCTACCTTCAAATGATAACTCAGGACAGCCGCTCACATTTCGGTTCCAAGAATTTTTGGTCAGACTTTAGTTTATTTTTGTGGCGTTCATAGCTCTCTAAAAATTTAATAGGTTTTCGAGAATTATTCTAAAATCTTAGATTTTCTTAATTTATTTATTTACATTTTATCCTTTTCTTGAGTTTTTATTTAAAACTTTATATACATATATATATACATATATATATATATAATATATATATATAATATATATATATAATACATATATATATATATATATATATATATATATATATACACTTACTTTTTACCAATTGCCTTGAGCTTTATCTTACAAACTAACCAAAATTCCGTGTACTATGTAGTGATTTCTGACTGTGTTCTATGCATAATGTCGTATTTTCTATGTGATCTGATGTACAGACATATATATATTATATATATTATTATTATTATTATTATATATAATGCCTGTATTTTTTTGCTTTAATCATGTCACCAAAGTTTTGTCCAAAATGCTCTACCAAAACAAGGTTTACTTTTTCTTGAAGTTTTCATTTTTGGAATTTTCTTAACGGGTTTGGTTGCGGGTTTTCGTGTGTGTATTGAGTAGTCTTATGTAACCTGACGCAACGTCAGAAGATGTGTGACGCACAAGCCATGTCCCATTTTGGTTCCTTTACTGCCGCCACCTTTTTATCAAAATTGTTTTGGTACGTATGTCTTTTAGTAGTCCCAACGGATCTACCTGTCCAAATTTGCACCTGTTGTTTGGTCTTTGTCAAAATTGTTGGTCAACGTCAGTTTTGTTTCCCGCTCCAGAGCGCCAAAATATCTCACGAATTGTATGCCCCTGTTCTATTTTAAGGCCTGCAAGTGCGGTTGGGAGGATCTCCAAAATTCTTTTTTAAGGGACTTTTTACTAATATTTTAACCAGTGTATCGTGTTTTTAGTTAACTTTAAGACTCCATTTTAACCCCTTCAATTTAATTTAATTTAATATCATAGTACCACAAAGGTACTTGGGCACTCTCCGTACCCTTTTGTTCCTTTTTAAACATGCTGTAGTATGTTCAGAGTTATCTTGTAACTCTTTTAACTTAATTTAATATTTATATTTTACTTAAAGACTCCACTATCTTACTCCTACCTACACGTGAAATATTGGGATAAATTAACTTACTTACACTTACTCCCCTAAATTATCCTATTAATTCATTTTTCGTCTTCTAATTTTGCAGGAGATCCGAAGGAAACTGAGTTATGTGAGATTAGGTCCCCTCAACCCACCCAGCCGTAGTTGGCGCCCGCGAATTTTGCTAGAGGTTACCTCAGTACCCTAGTTTGAAGAGACCCAGACGAAGCTGAATTTCTAATTCTTTTTTCTATTTAGTTTTCTTTTTATGAAGGTTCTGGATCCCCGCCGTTACGGCTGGAGGATCATGGGTTGTCCATTGACGCACCATCCCGTGGCTATAAGATGGCAGTTTCCCTTGCGTGTTTTTATGGCTGGTCTTCACTAAAGTCTGACCAAAAAATGTAGAAAGCGAAATTGTTTGCTTTATATCTCGTAAACGCTTCAAGATAACTGCCATAAATTATATATTTTCTGAACCGGAATGATGAGATCTTTCTTCTCGTGAAAAAATTTTTTTGAAATTTCCCGTGCGATTTCAAAGGGTGCCGCTTTTATATGTCCAGAAGGATTGGTAAATGCTACACCTACGATTTTTTCAGGAAAATTTTCCTTGCCCGAATGTCCTACACCAAATTTCCAGCTTTGTTGGTTGAAAATTGCGTGAGTTATTCATTTTTTAGATTTTTCAAAATCCTTTGATCTTGCCAACTTTTTCGACTTTATTGGTTGTTTACTCGCCACTCGCTCAACGAAAAAAATTTTTTGATTGGATTTTCAGGACCGCCTGGGTGTCCGCTTTCATCTGATATTTCCAAAAATTTGAAAGTCGATTTTTTCGAAAAATACCACTTTTTGACCCAAAATTCCGGCAAAGCGAATCCACCAAAAGTGAATAAAAATAACATAATCATAAAGTTCATTATGAGCTGAATCCAACGATATAAAGTTTTCGTGGCTACGACTTATGTGCGCCAGCAATGAATTTTTAAACATTTTCCTTATTTCAGCTGGTTTTGCTAGTTTATGGTTCGATAAATCAAGCGAAAGCGTAACCCGTAAAGGAAGCCAAAAGCCAGCTTAAATCAAAAATTGTCTGAAAAACTTTATATCGTTAGTTCAGCTCATAATGAGCACTTTATGATTATGTTATTTTATCACTTTTGGTGGATTCGCTTTTTGACGAAATTTTGGGTCAAAAAAAGTGGTATTTTCGAAAAATCGTACTTTCAAATTTTGAAAATACGCGTATGATCCACGAAAGTGGACATTTTTCCAGGACCTCCCCTGAAAATCCGGATCAAAAATTTTTTCGTTGAGCGTGGCGAAAGTAACTTAACCAGTCAAAGTCGAAAACGGCTAAGATCAAAGGATTTTGAAAATATAAAAACGTGGAATAAATCACGCAATTTTCAACCAACAAAGACTGAAAATTTGGTGTGCTCCAGGACATTCGGGCAAGGGGAAAATTTTTCGCAGAAAAAATCGTAGTTGCTAGCATTTTACCAATCCTTCTGACATATAAAAAAGCGGCACTCCCCTTTAAAAATCGCACGGGAAATTTCAAAAAAAATTTTTCACGAGAAGAAAGATCTCATCATTCCGGTTCAGAAAATATATAATTTATGGCAGTTATCTTGAAGCGTTTACGAGATATAAAGCAAACAATTTCGCTTTCTACATTTTTTGGTCAGACTTTAGTCTTTCCACGCCAAATCATTCATATTTTAAAACTTATTTAATCAAATTTTGCTTAGATTTGTTTTTTGTATTTTGTTTGCGTTTTTACTTACTTCCTGAGACCCATTTACTAAAAATCAGTCAACATTTTCATTTTGGGGTAAATTTTTTCCTTCTGTTTGCTTTATGTTGTCCGTCGCAGGAGCTCTGGGGCAGGCTTCATCATCACAAGTTCACAAGTTCACAAGCCGCAAGCAGATTCGGATTCATCAACGATTAGTCACAAGTCACAAGTCACAAGCAAAGTCCCTGCCTGTGACAAGTGCACCACAAGTTGATTTTCCAGTTTCAGTTTCATGAAGCCACAAGCCGCAAGTCACAAGTGCCTACAGACAACTGCAAATCCCCACACGTCGAAGCATCACTTGTGGCATTCAAATAATAATTAATTAACAAATAATGCAAAATCAATTTTCAGTCGTATTGAGCTATAATTAAACTTACTGAACTTCAAAACAATGAACGAATGAGATACATTGAATTTTATTGAACTTTCTACCTCACTAATATTTTCTGACATTACACAATTTTTCTTGTTAGAAATGTATTTTT
>JASAND010019519.1:0-11595 GCA_030248195.1 Trissonchulus latispiculum | reverse complement strand
TCTCTTGCTCTTATCAACTTTGGTATTAAATAGTTAGTTTCTCTAGCAGTTTTTTTGGTGAAAACCTGAAAAAGTCAACTTTAATAATTAAGCCGTTTCTGTTGAAAATCTGAGAAAATTTCTTAAGTTTACTAATTAAGAATTAAAGCTTCTGTAGCCGCTTTTGGTGAAAATCTGAAAATAAAAAAATCAATTTTATTTTGAAAAGTGTTGAAAGTTATGACTGTGGCGGGTCACGGTAAAAATTGCTCAATTTCGGGGGGGAGGTGGCGGTGGGGTCGGCCCCCGAACCTCCCCCCGACTTGCTCCGCTCCTCCCGGCAAAGATCCGCTCACCCCGAAGCAAAGACCTATCTACGCCACTAATATATAGCTATGAGGGGAACCCACATTTTCTTATTTTGGCTGGAACTTTTCTATTATAAAGGCTAGCTGGGAACTTTATATATATACCACTTGCGTAATTAGATCTTTCTTTTAAGCCCATTTGCGCTTCTCTAGGTTGCATATACCGTTAGGCCGGTATAATGCAAAAAGTAGCGGAGGAAAAAACCCAACGGGGGAAACCCACCCCTCACAGGTATCAAAAATTGTCGTAGCGCTATTCTGACACTTCCGGTGTAAAATTCAACTCTTTTTTAGCTAGACTAAATCAAAATACCCGATCTCTAGGCACATTTTTTTGAGATTTCATGTGCCATTGAAAATGCAGCATCGAACGGACAGGTTTCATAAAGTTTAACACAAACATAGGGCAATTTTTGAAAAATGCTAAAAACGATGTAATTTGATAAAACTTATTAGTCTGTCGTGTAGAAAATGGTTTTCTACGTTCAAGTGGCTGTTAAAATCCACAATTGCACCTGTCCTGGGTCCTCCAGTACCGAAATGGCACTTTCAGGGGTTTTGGCCCCTAGCTAGCCAGGGAAGCAAAATTATCCAAATCTGACACCAAGGGATGATGCAGCGTCCTCGATAGTACCTGAATTGTTTCTCTGTTTGGTTGTTAAAGAATTTTTAAAAAAAATTGGGTGGGTTTTTTCCCACCAAAGTAGGTTTCCCCCCGCCACATTTGGCAATGTGCCAGACCAACGGTGCATCGAATCGATCTAATTTGGGCTGTGTGCAAAGAGGAAGACATGCCATCATTGCAGATATTTGCAAAACTTTTCTAGCCCAACCCAGTCAAAAGTTACATCGGTCCAAACTTTTGCAAAATTTTGGCGTGGTTGGACCAAGAAGTAGGTGTCATTTTGAAAATGTCATAAAATGAGCAGGAATGAATCAAATGACTTGATCTTCGCACACATAGTTAAGAAAGAGTTGCGCTTTCTGCTGCTATGCTTTGGAGCTCTGGGTTTATTTTAGGCAAAAATAAGTGGGGGGGAGAGTGGGGGGACGCCCCCACCACTCGTGGGGGGGGAGGTCGAAAAGTGGGGGGGAATAAAATGAGCCAAAAATGCTAAAAATGCTGTATAAATAGCCTGTTTCCACATACACTGCTATAACTATGCTTAAAAGTGCTCAAAAATCAAGTTTTAGCACCAAAAATGGCGATTTTTCATCAAAAATTTCCGGCGAAGCCGGAAAATTTTTGAAAAATTTGATCAAAAATCCTTAAAATTTGGCATTTTCTGGGCACCCTATAGTGAGTGGGGGGGGGAAGCCCAAAAAAGTGGGGGGAGGTGCTCGAGTGGGGGGGGAACCCGAAAAGTGGGGGGGCGGCCGCTCCCCCCCCCAGTAAAATAAACCCAGGAGCTCCAACCCTTTGTCCAGGAGGCGGGTGGCCACCCCCAAAAGGGGTTGGGTTTGGATCTTTTCAGGTAACCCAGGCGCAGATTCCCCAAAACAAAAAGACCAAATGAGCTGAAATTTGGTAGGGGTATGTTTTCGACCTCGCTAAGTTCAAATATCGCAAAAATTTGCGATTTTGCAAAATTCGATTTTTTTCGATTCGTAAGGGGGGACCAAGGGAAACCGAAAAATTTTTTGTTTTCGATTTTGCTGAAAAGTTGTATTCAGGGTTTTCGGGGTCGCAGAACAATAATCTGAAATCCGCTTTTCGATTCAGCCTTTCGTTTGCTCAGTATAAGCTTACAAGCTTAAAGCGTTAGTTTATGTATAGTAAGCTAACGAAAAGCTGAATCGAAAAACAGATTTCAGATTCGTGTTCTGCGACCCCGAAAACCCCTGAATACAACTTTTCAGCAAAATCGAAAACAAAAAATTTTTCGGTTCCCCTTGGTTCCCCTTTACGAATCGAAAAAATAGAATTTTGCGAAATCGAAAAATTTTGCGATATTTGAACTTAGCGATGTCGAAAACATATATACCCATACCAAATTTCAGCTAATTTGGTCAAGTTTTGGGGAATCTGGGCCTGGGGGGTTATTCTGAGAAGATCCGTGGGTTTTCCCCCATGGCTATATACGTATGTAAAAGAGTCCTTCTACATTATAACAAGTAACAAAAATGCTCCGCACAAAAGGGGATAATATTTGCTGGCATTTTTTTAGAGTTTTGAAAGTGGGGGGGGCGTCCCCCCCCCCCCCCCCCCTAGGGAGGGGGAAGTGGGGGGGGCTTCGAAAAGTGGGGGGGGTGCGAGCCAAACGTAAAATATACCGAAATTTTTAGCGAAAAAAATAGCATTTTTAAGGTAAAAACGCAAAAAATCGCTGTTTTTAAGCTTAAAATGAGCTTATAAGTCCATAAATTATATAGCTAAAAATTGAGAAAATTTTTGAAAATTTGACCTCAAAAACCTAATTTTTTGACACTTTTGGGCGACCCCCAAAAAAGTGGGTGGGGGCTTGCCGAAAAGTGGGGGGGGGCGAAAGTGGGGGGGGGGGCTCCGAAAAGTGGAGGGGGGAACCGAAAGGGGGGGCCCACACCCCCCCCCCACTAAAAAAATGCCAGTATGTGTGTTGGGCCTATGTCTATCCTTTAAATTCCGGTTGAGAAAGGCATAAATCCGACACAGCAAAAGTTGCTCAGCTCACTTAGGGCTTTCATTTGATACTAAATTTGACCGCTTTTGAAGAATTTTATTTTAGACCCAATATCACCTATATATATATAGGTCCCCACCCCACCCCACCACTCTGCAGCCACTTTGGGTACGAAGTTCTATGACAAAGGTTGCTCAGCTCATTTAGGGCTTTCATTTGATACCAAATTTTACCAATTCTGAAAAATTTTATTTTTGACCCAAAATCGGCTAAGTCCCCTCCCCACCCCACCACAGCACTCTACAGCCACTTTGGGTACGCAGTTCTATGACAAAAGTTGCTCAGCTCACTTAGGACTTTCATTTGATACCAAATTTGACCACTTTTGAAAAACTTTATTTTCGACCATTTGACCCCCCCCCCACCCGACTGACCATTCAAACGGCAAAGTAGAACCAGCCCAACAACACATGCACGTCGGACGGCAAAACGGATACCGGGAATGAGCTGGGCACACCTAAAACCCCCTATAGACAAAGTTTTGAGAGGCCAGGTAAAGCCTACTATGGACTTCCAGGAAGCGGTTTTCGATTTGACCCTCCCGACGGCAAAGTGAAACCAGCCCAGCAAAATAGGTATGTCGGACGGCAAAAAAGATACCGGGAATGAGCTGGGTGCACCAGAAAACAGCCATAGACAAAGTTTTGAGAGGCTAGGTAGAGCCTACTTTGGACCTCCAGGAAGCGGTTTCCGACTTGACCCTCCCGACGCCAAAGTGGAATCAGCCCAGCAAGATGGGTGGGTCTGACGGTAAAACTG
This sequence comes from Trissonchulus latispiculum, assembly GCA_030248195.1. NCBI lineage: Eukaryota > Metazoa > Nematoda > Enoplea > Enoplida > Ironidae > Trissonchulus > Trissonchulus latispiculum. Next base: position 7,829 of record JASAND010019519.1, on the reverse strand, counting down.
ACTGGGGGAATCGATTCCCCGTGCCAGAAAACCATTGTATGGCAGATTTGAGCTTTCAAAGTTGAATAGACAGCGAGAAATAATTTCGATTTTTCATTTTTCGAATTTTCGCCATCTTTGACGGGCCACTGTGGTCGCTAGGGAAGTGATAGAGAAACGCAACCTGGACCGTTAGTTAGTTCAATATATGTAATTTCTGAATATAAAAAAAATCAGCTCCAGCTCGTAACGTTCGACCTGAGCGACGACCACAAAAATGGTCACTTTTCGCTCTGAGCCGAAAATGGCGGCGCCACTGCAGCGCTGTGGCGCAGCTGCGGCGCAAAAAAAGTTGTGATTCTTAAATTCTTTAGAGGGTACTACTAGACCCCATAGCCCTTTAGGTTGGCCCACCGCTGCACATCACGTGAAAGCGGCGAACATTATGTACAATACAACCATCAAATAGGAGAAACCGGACAAAAAAACATCGCCGCCATAACCGGTCCGGGGCGCAACTTTTTAACGGTAATTGATACTGTGCTTAAACTTCAGAGACATACAAAACTCGAATAGCTCGACAATTTGCGCTGAAATCTACTCAGGATTTTTAGCAGATTCTGCGCAGCTTATTTTACACTGTCTACAGCCACTTTTCAAACATATTATAGGGGTCGCTGCCGCGACCCCTATGATACAGGCGCGTACGTATTGTTATATATATAAATAAATAAATAAATAAATAAATAAATATATATATATATATATATATATATATATCAGGGTTTTTTTGAAAATCGGGACTGTGTCAAACTTGTGTCCAGCTAATTTTATTTGTGTCCAGCTAAGAAAAGTTGTGTCCAGAAACAAAATTTCGCGCAGCGCTAATATAATATATTATATATATAATTATATAATATATTATATATTATATAAGTGGTATTTAACGCGCTATTTTTAGTGTAGGAATAAAATTTTGTTATATATGATATAGATACGTAATCATAGGGGTCGCGGTAGCGACCCCTATAATATGAGTCAAAACGCCCCAATGACAGCCTTCAGAGGCGCTGCGCAGAGGCTGCGCAGATTTCTGCGCAGATCCTGCGCAAATTTTGTGCGCAAAAGAAAGTCCGTGTCGAGTTTAGTATAATTGGAAAATTTCATCCCCCTATCACTTACCGTTAAAAAGTTACACCCGCCGGCAGTTATGCCGGCGATGTTTTTTTTTTTTCCGGTGTCTCCGTTTTACCCTTGTATGTCACCATTTTGTAGCCTCTTTCACAGAATGTAGCGACGTTCAGACACCTATTGCGGTATATCATCAATATATATAGGTTAGTGACTTTCGATATATGTGGTCGCCGCCGCGCCACAGTGCGCCGCAGCGCCACCGTGGCGCCACAAAGTCGGCTCAGAACGTTGAAATGGCCAAAAGTATGCCTGGGATTAGCTTCTTTCCAGCTCTTTGTGCAAATACAAACCAGACAAGTTATATATGGTTGATAAGGACATATATCCGGATTATGACGTTTGAAGTCGGATTTTTGATATGTTGCGCCACAGCGCCACAGTGGCCCGCCAAAGTTGGTGAATGTTGGGTCCGACTTTGAACTTAGTTTTTTCGCTTATTTTTCAAGATAGACTTCTCAAATCGTGCATATAAAGGTTTTTGGGGACGGCGAATCCATTCCCGCCATCAGTTTTGCTGCCCGATTCACCCAATTTGCTGGGCTGGTTCCACTTGACCGTCTGAGGGGTCAGGTCGGTAACCGCTTCCCGGAGGTCCATAGTAGGCTTTACTTGGCCTCTCAAAACTTTGTCTATAGGGGTTTTCTGGTGCGCCCAGCTCATTTTCGGTGTCCGTTTTGCCGTTGGACCCACCCATCTTGCTGTGCTGGTTCCACTTTGCCGTCTGGAGGGTCCGGTCGGTACCGACTTCCGGGAACACCATATAGAACTGTACATAGCCTCTCAAAACATTGTCTATAGGGGTTTTCTGGTGCGCCCAGCTCATTTCCGGTGTCCGTTTTGCCGTTGGACCCACCCATCTTGCTGTGCTGGTTCCACTTTGCCGTCTGGAGGGTCCGGTCGGTACCGACTTCCGGGAACACCATATAGAACTGTACATAGCCTCTCAAAACATTGCCTATAGGGGTTTTCTGGTGCGCCCAGCTCATTCCTGGCATCTCTTTTGCAGTTGGACTCACCCATCTTGCTGTGGTGGTTCCACTTTGCCATCTGGAGGGCCAGGTCGGTGGGAGGTCATGTGGTCAAAAATGAAAATTTTCAAAAGTGGTCAAATTTGGTATCAAATGAAAGCCCTCAGCGAGCTGAGTAACTTTTGTCATAGAACTGCATGCTCAAAGTGGCTGTAGAGTGCTGTGGTGGGGTGGGGTGGGGGACTTAGGCGATTTTCGGTCAAAAATGAAATTTTTCAAAAGTGGTCAAATTTGGTATCAAATGAAAGCCCTCAGCGAGCTGAGCAAGTTCTGTCATAGAACTGCATGCTCAAAGTGGATGTAGAGTGCTGTGGTGGGGTGGGGTGGGGACTTAGGCAATTTTGGGTCGAAAATCAAAATTTTCAAAAGTGGTCAAATTTGGTACCAAATGAAAGCCCTAAGCGAGCTGAGCAACTTCTGCAGGCCTCCTACTCTTCCTATTTTTCCTATTTTTTCCTATTTTTCTTTGACATTCCTATTTTTTCCTATTTTTGATGAAAATTCCTATTTTTTCCTATTTTTTCATTAATTTTATCCAGTTTTGGATTATTTCAGTATTAATGTCTGAGATAATGTTTAGCGTATGCTTTAATCCCGGATTTTCAAAAATTTTCGGCTTCGCCGACAAGTCTTTGTCTGCAATACTATCACAATCTTGTGGTTTCGCATCCGATTGAAAGATTAATTTTCCATATTTTTCCTATAAATTACGTTAATTATGCATGTATTATAAGATCAATCTTTTGTGATATCAAAATACGCAGTCAAAAACAAAAATACGCCGACGAAAAACTCGCAATTGGAGTTAGGGTTGTTCCGATAAGAAATTGACCGGGCCGGGCCTAAGTTATCAGCCGGGCCGGGCCCGGGCCTGACGCGTCCCGGAGCCCAGGGCCCGCTACTGGGCCCGGCGTTAAATCTGCAAAAAAACTCCCAAACTTGCAGAATGAACCCGGCAAGCACGATGAGCCAGGTCGGCCCGTTGATCGCGGTAAGCCCGGTGGGTCCGGAAGCCCGGAGGCCCGGCAAGCCCGGCGGGGCCAACCTCTAAAACCGGACCCGGTAGGATTTTTCAAACTGTTTAATGATTCCAAAATGGTTAAATTGTGTTTCCACAAAGCTTTGAATTTTCCAAAACGGGAAATGCTGAACATTAGCTCCCAGCAAAAGTCGGATAGAATGCGCGAGCAAAATCAAAATGTATGTTGAGAGCAACCTAGTGTGGCCAGTAACAAAATTTGGCATTTCTGAGTTTAAAACGTGATGATACGAAGATAATAGCGCTTTGCGCCTATTCCAGGTGTCGGAATTTGGCGATATCGGATTTTTCAAAATCAACTGCTCTGTTTATATATTGCCTCTTGTACCTTTTCTTTCTAACTGAAAATAGAAAATATAAAATCGGATTTGTTAAGGTTTAGACCTTTAAATGAGCTTGTATATACTTCAAGAATCAGAATTTAGCTTATTTCGGCGATAGAGTCCGTTCAAAGTTAATCTTTCGAGCTGTGGTCAGTGCGGTCTTGCAAATTTCATGCGGGCTGCGGGTGCGTTCGCGGGCGGTCTCGCTCATAAAGGGTGGGGTGCTTGCGCAGGGCGATCGCAGTCATTCAAAACTGTCCACCGCCAACTCTGCGTGATCTTGATCACCTTCTGGGTCCGGAGGGTCCGGCTAGGCCAACTGCCAGTAGAGGGTTGAGGTACCATGAAACATGCGCTATATATATAGGTTTTTAGGGTCGCTGAGCTCGAATTTGGCATTAGTTTTGCCCTAGCGGTTGTCAGGCTTTTTACAAAAAGTTGATAGTAATTTTCTTTTGTGAAAATGTTCACAAAAAGTCACCCACCGGTGGCGAAGCCAGAGGCCTTGACTGGGACTCCTATACATGGTTGGATAGCTTAGAGTTAGGACATGTTACATAATGTGCATAATATGGGGTATATAGCTGCGCAAAGTCCATAGGGAGTATATACAAAAAACAATTCAATTTTGGTCGGAGTTGTCCGAGGGTCGGATTTGGGTGGGTCGACTATTTTGGGCACCCTAATCGGAGAATTTGAGCCTTGGCAACCAAACTTTACATATGTTACGGTTGGGGCTTGTGGCTATTACCGTGCAAAAATTTTCGGCCTCGGCTTCTTAACCGTCCAGTTGGGTTTTTTGTGAATTTTGGGGAGTCTTTTTTGTGAACATTGCTATACCGTTGTTCTGCACTGTTGGAACTAAGCCTGAAGGTACTAAAAACTAAATTAATACTGTAAATTCAATATTGATTTACCTTATAGGCTTTATTTAACTTCCTATATTTTCCTTTTTTTGTCTTCGAAAATTCCTATTTTTTCCTATTTTTTGCAAGAAAAAATTCCTATTTTTTCCTATTTTTTGCAAGAAAAAATTCCTATTTTTTCCTATTTTGTCAAAATTGCCCAGTAGGAGGCCAGCTTCTGTCATAGAACTGCATGCTCAAAGTGGATGTAGAGTGCTGTGGTGGGGGGGGTGGGGACTTAGGCGATTTTCTGTCAGAAATGAAATTTTTCAAAAGTGGTCAAATTTGGTACCAAATGAGAGCCTCAAGTGAGCTGAGCAACTTTTCTCATAAAAGTGCACGCTCAAAGTGGCTGTAGAGTGCTGTGCTGGGGTAGGGGTGGGGGAAACTAAGCTTTTATCATAGACCCACTTACCCTAACTTGCTGTGGAGCGGTCTGGTGTGATGGGTGTCAGGGAGGAACTGAGCCAATTTGCCATAGAACCACACACGTGAGTCAGAGTATTTAATGCATATATAATGCTTAATGATTCTTTAACGCTTTTATGTCAACGACATGTAAAAAGTGGATAAACAAGAAATAAAAATGCTCCTAAAGAGCAAAGAAAGGAATATGAGTCAACATGGAACATGTAAAATGCTAAATATTGTCGGTTGTAAATTAAGAATAAGACAAGCATGTAAAATGCTAATATGAGTCTGGTGAGGTTGGAAAGTGCAGAAGACAAGTTTGTACACGCACCAATATGAGTGCATGCCAAATAGACTCATATTGGCATGCCTTCAAAAAACAGTAATGCATGCATCCATTGCGGAATTCTAACGGATATATTTCTACGCAGGAGTTAAGACGAATAAGTAGTGTTATTGACGTCACATGGATACGTATCCCAACCATGGTCAACATTGTCAACTTTTCTCCTTAGGAAACTGTTAAACCGCTGTTAGTCAACAATGCGCCGACGGACGGATATATATTTTTGCATACAATATATTTTTAATAGGCGTTTGTATAACTCGTGTATTCAGAGACTCAAAGTTAAATCTGATGTTAACTTTCGTGACATATATACGTATATATATACGTGCGTAACCTGAGTAGCATCCTGTCATCCATCCTAAAACTACCCTGTCTCATCTTGCTGCCATTACGTGAGTGATATATAACCGATATTCGCAACCACTTGCCTTCAGCATACTAATAATGCCAATATGAGTCTATTTGGCATGCACTCATATTGGTGCGTGTACAAACTTGTCTTCTGCACTTTCCAACCTCACCAGACTCATATTAGCATTTTACATGCTTGTCTTGTTCTTAATTTACAACCGACAATATTTAGCATTTTACATGTTCCATGTTGACTCATATTCCTTTCTTTGCTCTTTAGGAGCATTTTTATTTCTTGTATATATATATATATCATAGGGGTCGCGGCAGCGACCCCTATAATATGTGTGAAAAGTGGCTGGAGACAGTGTAAAATAAGCTGCGCAGAAGCTGCGCAAAATCCTGCGCAGATCCTGCGCAGATTTCATGCGCAAATTGTAGAGCACATCGAGTTTAGTATGTCTGTGAAGTTTCAGCCCCGTATCACTTACCGTTAAAAAGTTGCGCCCCGGACCGGTTATGGCGGCGATGTTTTTTTTTTCCGGTTTCTCCTATTTGATGGTTGTATTGTACATAATGTTCGCCGCTTTCACGTGATCTGCAGCGGTGGGCCAACCTAAAGGGCTATGGGGTCTAGTAGTACCCTCTAAAGAATTTAAGAATCACAACCTTTTTTGCGCCGCAGCTGCGCCACAGCGCCGCAGTGGCGCCGCAAAGTCGGCTCATAGCGAAAAGTGACCATTTTTGTGGTCGTCGCTCAGGTCGAACGTTACGAGCTGGAGCTGATTTCTTTTTATATTCAGAAATTACATATATTGAACTAACTAACGGTCCAGGTTGCGTTTCTCTATCACTTCCCTAGCGACCACAGTGGCCCGTCAAAGATGGCGAAAATTCGAAAAATGAAAAATCGAAATTTCTCGCTATCTATTTAACTTTGAACGCTCAAATCTTCCATACAATGGTTTTCTGGCACGGAGAATCGATTCCCGCAGTCAGTTTTACCGTCAGACCCACCCATCTTGCTGGGCTGGTTCCACTTTGCCGTCGGGAGGGTCAAGTCGGAAACCGCTTCCTGGAGGTCCATAGTAGGCTTTACCTGGCCTCTCAAAACTTTGTCTATAGGGGTTTTCTGGTGCGCCCAGCTCATTCCCGGTGTCCTTTTTGCCGTAGGACTCATCCATCTTGCTGTGCTGGTTCCACTTTGCCGTCTGGAGGGTCATGTCGGAAACCGCTTCCTGGAGGTCCATAGTAGGCTCTACCTGGCCTCTCAAAACTTTGTCTATAGGGGTTTTCTGTTGTGCCCAGCTCATTCCCGGTATCCGTTTTGCCGTCCGACGTACCTATTTTGCTGGGCTGGTTCCACTTTGCCGTTTGAAGGGTCAGTCGGGTGGCGGGTCAAGTGGTCGAAAATAAAATTTTTCAAAAGTGGTCAAATTTGGTACCAAATGAAAGCCCTAAGCGAGCTGAGCAACTTTTGTCATAGAACTGCATGCTCAAAGTGGCTGTAGAGTGCTGTGGTGGGGTGGGGTGGGGACTTAGGCGATTTTCGGTCAAAAATGAAAGTTTTCAAAAGTGGTCAAATTTGGTACCAAATGAAAGCCCTAAGCGAGCTGAGCAACTTTTGTCAAAGAACTGCATGCTCAAAGTGGCTGTAGAGTGCTGTGGTGGGGTGGGGTGGGGACTTAGGCGATTTTCGGTCAAAAATGAAAGTTTTCAAAAGTGGTCAAATTTGGTACCAAATGAAAGCCCTAAGCGAGCTGAGCAACTTTTGTCATAGAACTGCTTGCTCAAAGTGTCTGTAGAGTGCTGTGGTGGGGTGGGGTGGGGACTTAGGCGATTTTCGGTCAAAAATGAAAGTTTCCAAAAGTGGTCAAAGTTGGTACCAAATGAAAGCCCTAAGCGAGCTGAGCAACTTTTGTCATAGAACTGCTGTCAAAGTGGCTGTAGAGTGCTGTGGTGGGGGGGGGTGGGGACTTGGGCGATTTTCGGTAAAAAATGAAAGTTTTCAAAAGTGGTAAAATTTGGTATCAAATGAAAGCCCTAAGTGAGCTGAGCAACTTTTGACATGGAACCATCCACCAATATTTGCTGTGCCAAATAACGTCACGTGCCCATGAAACTTTTGTCTTTACTTCTTCAACCGGAATTTAAAGGATATATATATATACGATACAGCCAACACACACATATTATCCTCTTTTGTGCGGAGCATTTTTGTTACTTGTATATATATATATATATATATAT
>JASAND010019518.1:0-12386 GCA_030248195.1 Trissonchulus latispiculum | reverse complement strand
TAGCGACCCATTTCCATGCTGTCCGGGGTAGGAAAATGGGTGGCCTTGGGATAGTACTGAGACTGTGCCACAAAGATTAGGTACATCCTAAGTGAGATGGTCTGCGGACCATCTGCGGCCGAAGAGTAACCAATGTCCACTCCGACCCCAGGCCCAGGGCCCCCCGGGGAGGAGGGATAGGAGGCGGTGCCGGGGCTGGTCGAGGAACCAGAGGCCAGTGGACAGTGGTCACTCTGAGAGATCAGGAGGACCACATCAAAGGCTGCCTCTTCCAGCAGTGGGTAGCGATCGGACATCACTTCCCAGCTGGACATTAGGACAAACTCATTACCCTAAAACAGGGAAGGAATAAAAAAGATTGAGAGAGACACAAAAACTGACAGCAAGGTAGAGAGGACCACTCTTTGGAGAGATCTCGATCCTTTTTAGTAGTCAGTTTAAAAATCTGGGTCCCCCCGCTTTTGCTAACACAAAAAAAGTTGGAAATGCCCCCACTTGCCGGTAGATAAACATCATCAAGTGATGCCCCGACTTCGACGCCAGTTTAATGAAAAACTGGAGCTGCTCTAAACAAACTGATACTTCAGTTCCTAAGATCTAAATCTAGCGTTTTCATGCAAACTCCGCAAATGAAACGGAACGGTTAATGGAGTTTAAAACTCCAAAACTCTCCTTCATCGCATGTAGAATACATAATGAGTTTCCCGTACGTAGGTGCTACAGAGGTAGTGTGAATAGCAGAAGATAGGAGCCAGCCTGTAAAATACATATGAGTAGAACGTGAACGAAAACACTACTGACCCCTTCATCAGTTTGATTCAGTAGAGCAGAAGAGACAGCGGCGATGGCGGGGCAGCGCATTCGAAGCACTTCAAAGCCATAGTGCTTATTCTGATTCAGCAGATAGTTGAACAGGGACTCCGGACTGCTGCTCAGACCAGAGATACGAAGGGTATCTGAAAGGAGAAGGAACTAAAATAAAAATCACTACATGCATCCATTGCAAGAAACAGTATATATGACGCGTAAATCAAATGGAAGGTTCGGGAGAGGGGGGTCAACCTAGACAGCTGGGTTGATTTGGGCTGAAAACCTGAAAACAAGTCACAGGGACTCGAACCATTGTCTATGAGATCAGCAGTCTACAGCAGGACACACTCTGCTATCTCAGGCTTCCAAAGTGAATCACAAAGAAATAATGAAAAACGCCTGCCAAGCAGTGTACTAAGGTAAAAGCTTTAGTCCGAAACATGAGAAAGCCAATGATTAATCGGCGCAAGCGCTCTTACTCAGAGAGACCAAATGAAATAACCAGAAAAGAGTGAGTGAAAAATTTCAATTTTCGTTTACAACTCCGCCTTAATCCAAGGAAAACACCAAAAATACCGCAAGGCTCCCCTCACCGACATAGACAGAGTTCAGGGAAGAGGGAGGTCGGCAGGCGTAGTATTTCTTGAAATCATCCAAAAACCGGGTCACATGATAGTTGGGCTTGAAGACGGGGATGCCACGAGAGACATAGTTGTACAGCATTCGGACATGAAAATCATAGCAGAAGGAGTGAAGATGCTTGTCATGAATAAATCGCTCCGCTGACTCACGAAATTCTCCCACATCCTACAAAAACAAGAACACAAACAAAATCCCTCAAAAGAAGGTCACGAATTTAAAACTCGTTGCTACACGAAAATGAAGTAAACGCGGGCTGGCAGGCGGATCCGTAAAGAATACTCCTAGAAAGTGGATAAAGATGGTTAGTTATATCAAAGATTAGGTCATTCTCGTTTACGCTCTGCTTTTTGCCACTGTACTGTATATAATTGCTGGAATGACGAATCAACTAATAACTTTTATGCAACGGGTCCCGAGGGGTGAATCCACAGGGGTGTCGGGCTTACATCCTTGCTAAGCGGGCTGGCAGTAACCGAAGAGATGTCCAGAGAATAGAAACGTAGCATGACATAGGGCATCTGAAAGAACAGATGAATTAGAAGAAAGCCACCGCGCAACGTCTGAACCAGCCACACGGAATGACTCTTCCCACTGCCATCACCACAGGATCTAGAACAGGAAAACAACAATCCCCAAGAGACTGTAAAATAAAATAAAACAAAAAAGAAAAATACCATCAACCGAAAAACATTAAACAACTTCACATAGCTTAATGCTACAGAGGCAAGGATACAATTTAACCAATTTTAATATTTATTTTTGGAAAATACGTACAACAGGAAAGAGCCTTCGCTCCAAAAATGTTTTCCAGTCAGCGGTTCGCTTGAGGAAACACAGAAAAAAACTGAATAAAACTCCACTGCTGTGAGTTTCATTTTCCCTTAGGAAAAAATCCCCTTAAAAGTCTACAAAATCATCGCCCACATAAACTACTACTCCAACATACGCCGCCATTGTTTTCACATCCACCGGCTGTAGTAGGGTGAAATTCATGGATTTCAGAAACTGAACATATTCATGGAGGAGGGCCAGCTCTATTTCGGCATGCCACTCGTCGCCCGGGCCGAGGCGCCACTGGGGAATGGGCGACGGCACACTCTCGCTCCGACCTTGAAACTGGGAAGACGTCGGTTTCTGCAAAATAACAATAGTATAATATAGTAGTTAGGTGTGTGCAAAAAAGACTGCACTCAATAAGCATGAAACTACGCCTTCACTTTCAAGAAATATCTCATAAATTAAAGAGCAATTTTTAATGTATTAAATATAATGAAGTTAAAGTTAAATTGAACTAATAGAACTAATACTAACAAACAAATCAATCCCTACTAGAGACCAAACATACAATTGCAGTAAAACTAGCGAAAGTGCATAATATTAAGCAGCAAAAAGGAAGTAGGACACCATATACCTAAAATCGATAACAAAATTTGTCAGGTACAAAAATTTTATTTCTGACAACGTACCGAGGTTTTGTCTGAAGTCGAGTTTGTGGGAACAAGAGGTCGGGTTAGAACAATGGCCGCATAGGGGACCCGTACCCCGGCCATCTGAGCTCGCCAGAGAGGGTGAAACAGTAGAGGGGTACAGAGGATATGCTCTAGGCGAGAGCGACTAATCAATGCATTTAGAACAATTTCCTAAAATCAACAAATAACAATAATTATTAAACAAAAAGATATTAGAAAATAATAGCAAAAATTATCAGGTTATCAGCTGAAAATTTTACAAAAACACTGAAAAAACTGGAGAAGATTCAGAGCTCCATAAAAAGTTGAGCCGAATAACGTTAAGCCTTTACAATCAGTTGAAAATACGCAGTAGACACAATCTCAGGGAAACACAAAATGAGAGAAACCATACGAAAAATAGTTTTTTGCAACCAAGCTTGGAGGGAATATGATACTACATGGAAATCAGAAACCTAATAAACTCTGGGTTTATTTTACTGGGGGGGCGCCCCCAACTCGGGTTCCCCCCCACTTTTTGGGCTTCCCCTCCCACTCACTACAGGCCTCATACTACCCAAAATCAAAAAAGTAGGAAAAAATGTAGGAATATTTTGCAAAAAGTAGGAAAAAGTAGGAATAAAAGTAGGAATTTTCTGAAAAAAGTAGGAATTTTTGCAGATATATAAGTTTTGCGAGTTACGTACTCAAATATGCAAACGAAGGTATCGACATAAATTTTACTTTAATTTGAGGCCCCGGCATATCCAGGATTTCGTGATGGCGGCTGCGGCCTCCAAGAGAAACTTTGTCTACCGGGGAGGGGAGGAGGTCTGGGGGTGGAGCCGTCCAGAAGTTGAAACAATTTTTTTGCAATTAGACCAATCTTCAAATCCTTAGACAAAAATAGAAAATTTATACGAAAAAGCTGACTCATTCCTAGCTATTTTTTGGCTTTTCCACTTCTCCTTATTTTTCTACATTTGAATTTTGAATTTCTACATTGAATCCGCCTTTCATTTGATACCATGTTTAGAGGTATCGAAATAAATTTTATTAGATTATTATTATTATTATTATTTTATTATCTTAGAACTTATCTTATCTGAATGGAAAGTCAACTATCACTGGCCCTTGTGGTAGCAAATTTGGATACCTCTTGAGCATGGGTGCACCCAGTGGATGTCCGATTTATCTACCCCTCGGAGTTTTGGGGGAAAAGCAAAAACGGAGCTATTTTCAATGCATAAAACTAAAAATAGGAAAATTTTCTCGTCAGTGGAGTTTCCTATCACAGTTTTTCTAATTTTTCTCGCCTGCGGCGCACTTTTAGCTCAAGGTTTCAACATTTTTGCGCCTGCGGCACCCTTCTGTTTTAAGTTTTGAAAATTTTTGCGCCTGTTATATAAATTTTTAAAGTGTTTAAAGTTTTCCCGCCTGCAGAGCATTTGTGTCCGAATTCAATTTTAAGCATTTTTGCGCCTACAGTCAAGCGGGAAAAAACCACTTTTCAGATTTTTGCCCAGAACTTTTTACTGGTTTGAGATATTGAAATACTGACTATACAGGCAGCTAGGCCTAGTCGTAAGCTTTCTTATGAGCTATAGAACAGCTATGTAACTATAGAACCTCCAGGGTTCTATAGCTTAACTAAGGTGCGCCGTTAGAAAAAATTGTCCCAGACTGGCGGGAGAAAACCCATATGAGGGAAAAACCCACTCCGAAAATTTTTTAGAAAGTTGCCAGGGGCATTTTTAACCGTTCGAAATGAAAGAGCGGGTTGTTTTTAGTATAACTGCATTAAAATATTAGTTTTTGTTGAAAAATTGAGGTCATAGTGACTTTTGGAAATTTTGTATGTTTAACACATAAACATAGGCAAATTTTGGAAATGTAAACGGATATACGGATATTTTTCTCAAATCGGATATTATCCGGATATCCAGTGCCCATCACTAATATTTTGTCATTGAGTTGTCCCAACATTCTCAAGCAATTGCCCCAAAAACGTGTGTGTAAAGCCGTTTTCTAATTGCTTGCACGAGTTGAGAAAAATACGTGTTCAAAACAATCTGGTTGCAATTTTCAAAATATCCCATTTTTGTTGCTGGGCTTAGGTAGAGATTTCACAGAGAGCACTACGCTGGCATAACATGTCACATAGGAGTACAAATGCGGACAATACTTGATCAACGGACCAGCACATTTGAAACTATCGAAATTTTGCAAGAAAAAAATTTTCCGAAAAATGATCAGTTTTGGAAAACGAAAATAGATTTTCGCTGTTATCTCTTAAACCATAAGGAATCGAAAAATGCTCTCAGGAGCAAACTTGTAGGTCTTGGTGAGAGGATTCGAATGACTATACGTTTGTCCGTGTAGTCCGACCACAGTGGAGGTGATTGTGGATTAAATCTAATTTCTCCAAAACTCAAATTTTCACGGGGCGAGTTTTCTAAAATGTTTTCTAGGCTAAACATTGTAGCAAATTTGAATGAATGCGAAATGAAAGTAGGAAAAAGTAGGAATTTTCAGCAAAAACTAGGAAAAAAGTAGGAATGAAGAAAAAGTAGGAAAAAAGTAGGAAAAGTAGGAAGAGTATGAGGCCTGTCACTATAAGGTGCCCAGAAAATGGCAAATTTTGAGGATTTTTGGTCAAAATTTTCAAAATTTTTCCGGCTTCGCCGGAATTTTTTGGTCAACAATCGTCGATTTAGTACTCAAACTCAATTTTTGAGCACTTTTTAGCATAGTTATAGCGGTATATGTAGAAAACAGGCTATTTTTACTGTATTTTTGGCATTTTCAGACTATTTTATTCTCCCCCCCACTTTTCGACCACCTCCTCCCCCACTCTCCCCCCCCCTTTTTCGCCTAAAATAAACCCAGAAACTAATTAAGGGAGTTTTTCCTATTTGGGTTGGATTCATCAGGAGACAATGAACGACCAGATACCGTAAAGTAACTAAACTAAAAAGCATAACCAATATTTACAACGTATGTGGCAGGGATTGCTAATAACAACAATAAACGTGTAATAAATTTACGTGTAACCTTTCGACAGCAATCCCCTACTAATCCTAATCCTAATCCTAAACTAATCCTCACAAAATCAGTTCTTTGCGGACGTAGTATCCCATCCCTAGCTAGCGGTTAAACTTAGATTGGACACCGAATTCAAATTAACCAAAATTTTAAAATTATTCAATTCAATTCAGCTAGTTCAAGCAGCCACCCCCACCTTAATCGGTAGCATTGGCAGAGTGCCAGTTCTCAGCCAGTTTCGATGCAGAGACTCCAGCCAGAGTCTTCGTTCCCAGCGCAACCGAAGCCGGCGTCGAATTTCCACCAACTGGAAAATACTGGGCCCCAGGAAATCCCAAGCACTGGCGGAAGAAGTAGAAGAAGAAGTAGAAGTAGAAGCAGGGCTGCCACCGGCAAAACAGTGAATACAGCCGGACCAGACCGGCTTTTGATCTAAAAATAGAGGGAAATAGGGATGATCTAACTAAACAACCAAAATAAAACAACGACAATAATATAAAATATGAAACCAAATTAAGGAGGGAATAAAGAAGAAAGATGTAACCACAATAAATAAAGATTAAAGGTTAACTTAATTATGTGCATAATTAATTAGTTTGGTCAGTAGCTGGTATAGACTACTGCTCAGTTGCAGTTTCGGGAGAGGATAGGGCACACAGAAGATGTCCTTTCCTTGGCAAATCGCTAAAAAATGCTGAGGAAACAGTCATTGCACTGAGACAATGTTGCTCTTTGCAGTCAAATCGGGGAATTGCGGATTATTTACTTAACATAACTCTCATTACTATTTAAACTGTCAAATGTTTAATTCCAACGAGCCCAATAACATTTTCAAATTTCAGTAAGTCGCCTTAGTGACTGCAGGGCAGGCTTTTTTCATTATTTCTTCCGCTTGTCAAAGTCAAGATACGATTTGCTTGACGATTTTGTGAGTGTAACCTACTTACTTTCACCAAAAGGCAACAGGAGAATGGACATATTTCTGTGAGGCAGTTTGTGCATGGTGGTGGCCTGCAGTACTGAGGACGGGGGATAGGTATATTTGGCCATCAGTTCGGGGTCTGTCCAATGCACGTTCAGATAGTGATTCTTTTCGATGGCAGCAGTCTTAAAGCAATAAAAACGGAAAACAAAATAATCGGAACTTTCTGCTAAAAGCAGTAAACCCATTTTAAGGTGTTATTATTAGTGTGTAATATTATAAACTGCGTACAAATGTCAACTAATACATAATATTAAGTGCTGCACGATTGTTAAGTGAAAGAATTGAAAGAAACAGCATTCGCCTAAATTCAAGTGTGTACCCTAAGGTACCTACCGACAGTTTCCCAGTTCTGAATAGGCCCATCTTATGCAGGGATATTCGTGTGAGCAGCTGGTGTTTGGCATTGTGCCAGGAAACAATGCAGTTCAGGCGACGCTCAAATAGGGCCAGCCAATCCTTGGACCAGTTGTAGAAATAGGCAACAATCTGGAATAGAATAAGTCATTCCTATTTCACACAACTGATAAAATCAAAAAGTTACAGCGTGGGGTAGAAAACATAGTGAAAATGAAATCATGTGCGCCAGACGGTGGTATTGGTTTTTTCTTCATTTCTGAATCCGGTACACAGCTACAATTGGTTGCTGCATTCCACCGTACATGTCTTCCCCTATGACCAAGGTGAACGAGCCTCACTTTTTACATACCTTTCGGTCTGCCGTCAAATGAATTAGAAAGAACCGTTGTCGCGGAACAAAGCTGTTCAAAGTTGAAGCAGCAGTTGTCTGTTGTGTGCTCGACGAAGTAGAAGAAGGAGAAGAAAGCAATGGAATAAATTGTTGTATACGATCTCCGCCTGAAAAAAAAACGGAAAACAACAAACAAACAAACAAACAAAATAAACAACCAAAACATGGCAGAAATGATGTAAATAAACCAGTTACGCCCCCCCCTCCTCCCCCAAACAGTTTTTTGCAGTCAAACAAAACTGGGCTAAACTCTGCATTTTTCAATTAATCCAAAGCTATTCTTTCCATTATTTATCGGTGATGTATTTATTCTAGAGCAAGGTTTATGTCTATACCTGCCTTTCCCAGGAAGGGCTTCATAGAGTCAGGCGGGGGCTCTAGAGCCGTCTCAGCCTGGCTGGCTCGAATACTGTCTCCTTTCAGGGCCATAGGCTGACCCAGAATCAGATATCCGGCCGCAGAGGCTCTAGAGCCCTTCCAGAGGCCCCAGGATGAGTCCAAACAACCAATCATCTGAAATAATAAAACATGAAAAAGTAAAGAAAATAAAACAAAACTGCCGACAAAAGGACAGTTCGTCGTCACTCGTAGGAGGAAAGGGATGGCAACGACCTATTTTGAATGAAAAATAGGGCTTTTGTAACAAAACAGTTATCTTTTAACTCTACTCTACTCTACCCTTTCCTGAAAAGGTCCCAAGAGTATCACATTAAATGATAACTGCATCTGCGGAAGGTGGGGGGAGGACCAAAGGCCTAAATAGACTCCTGCTCACGAAAACACTATGTACTTCTGAAAAAAGAGCTACAAATTTCCACAAACTGTACACCATAAGATCGTACGACGACGTACCGTATTCGGCAGTGTATCCGTTCTGGAGGATTTGGACGGGGTAAAGGGAAAGTAGAAGGGCTGCACCAGACCCTGTGGACTGACATTGGAAAAGGCCAGAACGTCACAGGTCTGGTGACACTGCTTCTCCAGGACATTGTGAATTTCCACCACAACCACGTTCAGTAGGAAGACGGCGTCAACGCTCAGGGACAGGCGTCGAAACACGGTGGAATCTGGAAAGAAAGAATGAAAAAGGAAAGAAAATGACACCTCTAATAAATCCTCAAGCGACCGGTGTAGTTTTCAGTGAAAAAACATCAAAAGGGTTAGTTAGTCATAGGCTACGGAATACAATGATTAATTTTCCAAGCTTATAACACTATGTAGAAAGCGTTGAGTGTCTCACTCTTCGCATTATGAACTTGCTACGACCAAGAGTACATAATGATAAGAGTATGACAAGCCTAATATTCTATGCAGTGAAGGCCAAAACTATGCTATGCGCGCTATCGGCTGACCCCCCCACGAATTGACCCCCTCCCACACCGCCCCTATATGGGTACATAGTCCCAAACGGAGGTCGCTCACTCGTTTAGCACGTTTTCTACCTGCAAGTATTAAACATACACGCTTAAACCCCCTTCCCAAACCGCTATTAATTTCAACGTGTAATTATGCAAAACAGTGAGCGACCCCCGTTTGGGACTATGTACCCATATAGGGGCGGTGTGAGAGGGGGTCAATTCGTGGGGGGGGGGTCAGCCGATAGCGCGCATAGCATAGTTTTGGCCTTTACTGCATAGAATGTTACGCTTGTCATACTCTTATCATTATGTACTCTTGCTACGACCCACTTCATTCCATTCTACCAACAGGTGCTAACAGATTCTGATATCCCCTTCCCCGGTTATGATTGTAGCTCGCACCTGGCTTGACCATCTGTTCAAGGAAGGATTCTGTTTTGGCAAAGACAGGATTGAGACAGGAATTAGAAGGGGTCGTCCCCAGTTCAGATATGGACAAGGTCCCCGCTTTCTGCCCAGCAGCAGTGGAGGACTTCCCCATAGCCGAAGCCGACACAGAGGACAGCTTACGACTGAGTCCAGTCGTCGTGGAGGGCCCGTCTCCAGAGCTACCGGGGCGTCTCTGTACTCCGGATAGAGCCGTCTGGAAAAAGAACAGACAGTCAGACAGTCATTTTTGTAAAGAAAAAAAACACTCGATATCGACAAGTAAGCGCTGAACAAAAAGCTGAGATGAAAGCAGTGTTTAAGGAAAGACACACAGACAGAGAAATGAGCTGCTTAATGCTAGAATTTTGTTGCATTCATTTTTTAGAGCACCGAAAAATCTGACTTAAAAACGCGATATCGAACAACCAATGTGACACGAAAAAAAGCAAGCCAACCCAAGTCAAGTCAAAACAAGCCAAGCACAAACCTGAACTCGTTCAAAGCTAAAGATGCTTCGCTGTTCACGACTCCCACCACTGACAATTGCCGCCGAAGAATGACGCTTCCGCAGATCTGTTTCCTTCCACTCACGCTCTGCAAAAACAGAGAACACCTACTCAAAAACGATAATTACTGTAAGTAGTGTAAGAAAACCAGGGAATAACAAAAACAAAAATCATCAAATAAGAAATAAATTAGACCTACTTTATAAATTATCATAGGGGTCGCGGCAGCGACCCCTATAATATGTGTGAAAAGTGGCTGGAGACAGTGTAAAATAAGCTGCGCAGAAGCTGCGCAAAATCCTGCGCAGATCCTGCGCAGATTTCATGCGCAAATTGTAGAGCACATCGAGTTTAGTATGTCTGTGAAGTTTCAGCCCCGTATCACTTACCGTTAAAAAGTTGCGCCCCGGACCGGTTATGGCGGCGATGTTTTTTTCCGGTTTCTCCTATTTGATGGTTGTATTGTACATAATGTTCGCCGCTTTCACGTGACCTGCAGCGGTGGGCCAACCTAAAGGGCTATGGGGTCTAGTAGTACCCTCTAAAGAATTTAAGAATCACAACTTTTTTGCGCCGCAGCTGCGCCACAGCGCCGCAGTGGCGCCGCAAAGTCGGCTCATAGCGAAAAGTGACCATTTTTGTGGTCGTCGCTCAGGTCGAACGTTACGAGCTGGAGCTGATTTCTTTTTATATTCAGAAATTACATATATTGAACTAACTAACGGTCCAGGTTGCGTTTCTCTATCACTTCCCTAGCGACCACAGTGGCCCGTCAAAAATGGCGAAAATTCGAAAAATGAAAAATCGAAATTTCTCGCTATCTATTCAACTTTGAAAGCTCAAATCTTCCATACAATGGTGTTCTGGCACGGAGAATCGATTCCCGCAGTCAGTTTTACCGTCAGACCCACCCATTTTGCTGGGCTGGTTCCACTTTGCCGTCGGGAGGGTCAGTTCGGTAACCGCTTCCTGGAGGTCCATAGTAGGCTCTACCTGGCCTCTCAAAACTTTGTCTATAGGGGTTTTCTGGTGTGCCCAGCTCATTCCCGGTATTCGTTTTGCCGTCCGACGTACCTATTTTGCTGGGCTGGTTCTACTTTGCCGTTTGAAGGGTCAGTCGGGTGGGAGGGTCAAATGGTCGAAAATAAAGTTTCTCAAAAGTGGTCAAATTTGGTATCAAATGAAAGCCCTAAGTGAGCTGAGCAACTTTTGTCATAGAACTGCGTACCCAAAGTGGCTGTAGAGTGCTGTGGTGGGGTGGGGTGGGGACTTAGGCGATTTTGGGTCAAAAATAAAATTTTTCAAAAGTGGTAAAAGTTGGTATCAAATGAATGCCCTAAGTGAGCTGAGCAACTTTTGCCATAGAACTGCACACCCAAAGTGGCTGTAGAGTGCTGTGGTGGGGTGGGGTGGGGACTTAGCCATTTAGGGTGAAAAATAAAATTTTTCAAAAGTGGTAAAATTTGGTATCAAATGAAAGCCCTAAGTGAGCTGAGCAACTTTTGCGGTGTCGGATTTATGCCTTTCTCAACCGGAATTTAAAAGATAGACATAGACCCAACACACATATTATCCCCTTTTGTGCGGAGCATTTTTGTTACTTGTAGTTTAGAGCTAAAGTTACAATGTTAAAACGTTCTGTAATGAAACTAATGTCAAAGAAGATGAATGGAATTTTTGATGTATATATACGTAGAATCACATTGAGAGGATTCAGACAGGAGGAATGCCTAAATGCTAAGCGGTAAACTAAAAAAACTGACAACAGATAGAAAATGTTGGAGTTTCTAACAAGTTTCCACGAAACAAAATTGCAGATTCCCCGAGAGCCTTGGCCTCGGTCAAACCTGGAAGGGGGAATCCAAGTCTGGCGTGCCGGAGTTTTAACCTTTTGCTAACTTTGAAGCTACAACAAATAAAGCACTTCCGTAGATTTTGCTGAACTACGGCCCTCCCTCCTTCCCATAAACGACCTCCAAACTCAGAATGCCGTCTCTCCCCTCCCCAAACCGGAGGGTATCTATTTGGTACCAAATTTTGCAGCGAAAAATTCGCTCAGAAGGTTAAATTTCCAAAACTTCCGGTTTCGCCGGGGTTTTTCACTTATTTTTGCCTTTTAGACCACTAAATCTGCCTATTTTGTAATAAAATTTAATTTTTACAGTGCCTGCTAGAAAAATAGAAAAAATTGAAATCAGAAAATCTTCCCCCCTATTCCTTGCCCCTCGGACGTTTAGGCTCCCCAATAGCCCTGCCCCCAAGAAAAAAATTCCTAGAATAAGCCCAACAGAAAGTAGTCTCTAATTGAAAATTTGAATAATGATTTACGCCAAAGAAGCAACATCCCCTTGGCACTGAAGAAATGAACAATATTTTCACAATTCTTTTTAAACATTCTCTCTTTCGTTATCAACT
>JASAND010019516.1:0-31394 GCA_030248195.1 Trissonchulus latispiculum | reverse complement strand
TGTATTTTTGTTGAAAGTAAATCCGTGTTAAATTTAGGGTTGTGTCGTCTTTATTTAATAGGTTAGCGATTAAGTAGGGAGTATCAGACATATTACACACTCAACCACGAACCTTTAATCTTTAGTGCAATCAAAATTATTTACTCAGAATTTCATAATTCGACAACGTAAATGCTAATAAGTAATGCTGAATTGTGAATTGTTTGAACTTTACCTGCAGTATAAAAGTAAATTCTTCTAACCTTATTAAAAACGTTCAGACAATGTTTTGTACGTATGATTTTTGTAGCGAGCAAGTAAAAACTCCGTTGTAAAATAATTGGCTGCGCAGCAAGTTTACAATTACTGAAAATGTCCGCGGTCCGCCAGCGGACACTTTACCTTTCGCATAAAATCTTGCTTGTTATTAATTAATTATAACTTTAATTAGGCTAATGCAATTAAAAAACTAATTCGACAACTTTGTAGCATTTTTCTGCTCTTTCCAATGATATAAAAATTGTTGCACACTACATTCCTACGAATTTTTGTATTGTGCAACAATTTTTATATCATTGGAAAGAGCAGAAAAAATGCTACAAAGTTGCCGAATTAGTTTGTAATTGCGTTAACCTTTATAATTAATTAAAAAGAACTACTAGTAAATTAATTAATTAATTATTATTAAGACTTAGGCTAATCAGCGAGCAGACACACGCTTATATGAAAGCGTGTAATTATTGCAAAGTGGGACCCCCACTCCTGGAAGATACTGGGGGGGGGGGGGTCCCGAGGTAATGAACCGAGCATACCTTACATGATTTTAACATGATAGCTTAAGAGTTTCTTACACTCTGGCTTTACATAACATCTATATAGTGGCGTTTTGGAAGCTTCAAGCTAAAATTTGGCGAGGTCAAAGTTAACTGCACTAGCTTTCGTCTTCGTTTTCCCTAGTTCTGAACTTCTCGGTCTTAATTATATGCTATGCTATGCTATGCTCAAGTAAACGTGATTGATGTGCAGGGATCTCGATAAGCCAGTAGTGTACCTATAAGTATTTAGGCACAAAAGTTTGAAGGTAGGAGACTATATATCTTCTGTAACAATTTCATAAAGTTAGTCTATTCTGGTTTATTTCTTGCATCTGCGTGGCGGGGGATTACCCAGTATGTATTTATATAAAATATCATTTCCAAATTTGGATAAGATAAAGATAGCTAACTACCATTTTAGTGGTTTACACCAAATTACTTTATTCCTAAAAGTCATATTAGGAATGATCATACATAACTCCCGAACTATGTCGAGATTCTAAATTTGCATAATATATAAAAAATATTTACTGGAACCAGCGTACTCTTTTGGTAAGACCACATTTGCAGGATAAGCTGTGAACATTATTTTCACACAAACGGTTTGGCAACCATTGCAGAACATCAAGCTTTGGTGGGGTGAATTACAGAACTCGACAATGACTGTGTCAGAAAGATAGTATATACTAAATTATAGTTGGCTGGAGAGTCAAGCCAGTATCGAAGCAATTTGATCATAAAAGCAATATAATGTATAAATACAAAACGTCAATAGTCAAAAGTCAGAGAAAGATTGAAAATTTGATGCTAATTTTCTAGTGAAATTCACCTAAAATTTTGCGTCAAATTGGTGTGAACAAAAGTGACTGCTCACCTGTTCTGACCCGCGGGTACCCACCAGTGATGGAACCGGGTCAGTTAGGCTTGACCCGGTGACCCGGTTGAGCCCTGACCCGGTGATCCGGTGACCCGGTCTTCCAGAAAATTCCAAAAGTTGCAAAAAATTTTCTATTTTGCCAAAGAACGCTAAATTTCTTGGCGTCCATGTTCCACAACCACTTTGAAAAGAATAACATATGTTTGCTCTAGGTTTTCTTGAAATGCGTTTAATAGTATAGCTGTA
Organism: Trissonchulus latispiculum; assembly: GCA_030248195.1. Classification (NCBI taxonomy): domain Eukaryota; kingdom Metazoa; phylum Nematoda; class Enoplea; order Enoplida; family Ironidae; genus Trissonchulus; species Trissonchulus latispiculum. The sequence continues at coordinate 29,477 of JASAND010019516.1, read as the reverse complement.
GCATTTTCAAAAATTTATGCAGAAATTAGTTGCAAAACCAATAATTTATCCGTTCTGCGAAATTTTGCAGGGTCTAATATGAGTACTTGTATAAATACACGGAATACTTTAAAAATTCGGTTTTCATTGCGTAGTAACTTAAATTAAATTCAATTGTTCATTTACCTTCAACGTTTGCCTTGGTTGCGAAATTAAACTGCAAACCATATTGTATTAAATGGAGTTATGCATAATCATGGAAGTTATAAGTTAAAACTAAAAAGCTAAACAATAATTTGAGACTGACAGATTCAAATAACCTCAAGCTGCGAAAGTGCTCAAGACTAAAATGTAGAAAAAAGCAAATAAATATTGACATTGTACATCGAACAAAAATTCAACCTAAAATTGTAGTTTGGTAAGCCAAAAATTTCTAAAATTTGAAGTAAATTCAGAAAGCTCTTGACCCGGTCCAAAAAGTGACCCGAACTGACCCGGTTCCATCGCTGATACCCACTGACTTGGAAATCGACGAGACGATCCACTTCCAAAGGCGTTAAAGATCAGAAATTTCAGGACGACCTGATGTTTGGATACAAAACGTGTAGCGAGCGATCGAGCAAGCAAGAATATTGTGCACTGAATGAGAACTCTCTCCCAAGACACGTCCCCTGTTTAATAACTGGGTGTGGCGCTTACATAGTGCTTATTTGATTTCAATGTTTTCTATTTTTCACACATGAACAGAAAACATTTTATGTAGCCATCTGCTTCACCTAGTACTTTGCAGGAATTGAGAAAATTTCGGGTATGGAAAAGGAAATTGTGACAAAGAAGCAAAGCCTATATATAGTTCTACTGCCCTACCTAAGAGAAATTAAACACGTGGGAAATTTAATAGTGCAATACATGATAGGAATAAACAAGTGCAAAATGTATACACGTCAACAACTAAAGCAATCACAATTCAGTGGCACAACTGTTCATTTATACATCAGAGTAAACGATGATCAAAAAATCAAAATTCACATCTATCATATTACCACTCCATCCGTTAATCGTTTGAATTCCTAAAAGCAAGAGTGCATAATTGCACTATATATAAGAAGAAGAGTAAGTCACTAGAGGGCTCCTCTTCTTGGCATTGCGTAACGGTGCTCCGACCACAATACGCGAATGTTCCCCCGTTTGGTGGGGGGGTAGCTCTCTTCGACAAAGCATACCCCCCTCCGTTTGGTGGGGGGGTAGCAGAAAAGAGGTCCCCGTTTGGTGGGGGGGTAGCCAACAGCCAATCAGATTGCAGAGACCCCCTCCCCGTTTGGTGGGGGGGGGGTAGAGCAGAGGATTACGGTAGTTTTGTTCTATTTGAAAAAGAGTCCCCGTTTGGTGGGGGGGGTATGCAAAAGGGGTCCCCGTTTGGTGGGAGGGTATGCAAAAGGGGTCCCCGTTTGGTGGGGGGTAGACAAAAGAGGTCCCCGTTTGAGGGGGGGTCGCCAACAGCCAATCAGATTCAGCCAATTTCAACCTGACTTGGCGACCCCCCCCAAACGGGGACCCCCTTCTGCCTACCCCCCCACCAAACGGGGACCCCTTTTGCATACCCCCCCCCACCAAATGGGGACCCCTTTTGCATACCCCCCCACCAAACGGGGAGGGGGTATGCTTGTCGACCCCCCCACCAAACGGGGGAACATTCGCGTATTGTGGTCGGAGCACCGTTACGCAATGCCAAGAAGAGGAGCCATCTAGTGGCTTACTCTTCTAATATATAGTGCAATTATGCACTCTTGCTAAAAGTAGACACCAAAGTAGCATAATGATAAGAGTACACTTATACATACATAATTGCACTATATACGTAGAAGAAGCGTAAGCCACTCTTCATCGTAACGTCGAACCACAATACGCGAATGTTTTCTCGTTTGGTCTTGGTGGGAGGGGAGCCGTTCGATGTGACGAAGAACACCTGGTGGACCCTTCACTAAACGGAGAGGTTTAACCAACAACACGTGCCCAAAAGGAATCATCATCTTACCAATTGAACAGGTGAAGGTGAAAAGGTGAAGTGAAAGGTGAAAAGTTACTGTATTTAGAGAAAACCTTGGGAGGAGGTGTGAAGGCAAATTTTTGCTGGAACACCGACAGACAGGAAATCAAATTTGCAATCTCGACTTTAATAGCTATCACAAGTTTTACCCTGCGATGCTGGAGATTTTGAGATCGTTTATTGACTGAACAAAGTCGATGCGCCCAAGCCCGGTTCACGATGGAGTGCATGTGGTAGATGCGCTCTGGAATAAGGGCATCTGGTGGAGTAAAGCGCGGCTTGAATAGCTGATTAGATACAGTCTGACTCATGCTACTCAGTCTTGGCAAAACTATACTTCATAAAAACAGCTTACTAAAGCTGAACAGAGATTTGGGGGACAACGGAGCCGCCTCCGTGGGAAATCTGCTGGACATGGACCTCATTAGATGGAGATCCCACAAGTGTCCCCTGACATCCATCCGGTGAACGGTGCTAAATGGTTTCCAATTTTGCAGGGCACGGCTGACCATTCGCCTTTCTGTTTTTATCTTCAGTCATGTCGGAGCTGGATACCTCCTGGTCCTTAAATTATGCTAGTGCCCGGGTGGGCCTCTTCTGCTGACGTTTTTCGGACTACCCCTTGTGGTCTGCCTTGGGACGACGTGTGCTCGGTGTGGAGGAGGAGGCTACCTCCGCCGGCCGCTAAGGAAGAAGAAAACTGAAATTTTGTGATTTTTTAAAATTTGACGTCCAAAATAAAATGTTTTACACAGAAATAGCAATAAAATATAAAATGAACAGCAACAACTTAATCTATATAACTTACATCAGAAGTAAAACTTACATACATAGTCTCCAAAATCCAGCAGCGTGTGCTGAACAACACAGTCCAACAGCCACTCACGTGAAATGATACCATTTCGGCCGGAGGCATGGCTTTCTGAAAATGTAAAACAGTAACAACCTTGCTGGCATCAACTTACAGAATTTTACAACACGATTACTACAATTTTGGGAGATTAATATAACAATCTTAGCATACTTAAGGAATATGTTAAACCTACTAAGAAAGTGTGACAAATCGGACTCATCTAAGGCACTGGTAACAATGAAAGCCAATGGTGAGGAATCAGTGGGCGGCAGATCCTCCAGCTTGGCCACTAGAGTTGCTCCGGCACACTTAGCCACCTGCGCAATTTGATCTGTAACAGGCAAAAGGAAAAAGGTAAACTTTATAAAATTCTAAACACGGCATTGTTATTGGAAGTAGTGTTTGAGGCCGGCCGGGGTTTCACCGGCCGGCACGATCGCCGGCCGGACGATCGCCGGCCGGCCCGACCGAACCCATTGGCCGGCCGGCCAGCCGGCTACCGGCCTAGAGCAGTTTGCAGTGCAGTTATTATAACTGCTAAGATATTTATTTTCGAATGTTATCTTAGAAAAATAGCACAGCATAGCATAGAAATTAGCAAAACTAGATTTGGAGTCTATTTTAAGCTTACAGTATAGCTCAAAACAAAGTAAATTTTTTGCGAAGTTCGCATCCGAGAACTTCGCGAAGCTAGCGACATTTCGCTAAAATTAGAGAATTTCGCGAGTGAAGTTCGCGGAGTTTCCGAACCTCGCAAAAAATTAACTTTGTTTTGAGCTATACTGTAGTAGCTCTATTCTGTAAATTTCTGAGCAAAAGTCGTCGACCGGCGGCCGGCCTCAAAAACTAATTGGAAGCACAACCAGAAATGACAACTTTGAAAGTAACAGCCGCAGGAGTACGGGCCCAGCATAATTTCAACTATAAGATGAATCTAGTTTATTCCAGTTGGGTCATAGTTGTTTCATGGTCTTTAGGGCACTGTTGTCAAATTAAAACACAAACTTCGACAAAAAGCCGAAAGTTTGGAAAACTAAGCCTATTCAATTCAGTATTTGAAAATTTTAGTAGAAAACAAAAATTAAATTCGGAAGACATTAGCCTTTTGCCACTGAAACATCTCAACATTCTGTTAAAAGGATCGAGCTGAATTCGAAACCAAACAACCAAACCGTAACTTTCTGAACCTCAAGGATTCTTCTTCAAAACGGAATGATAACAAGATCAATATCACTGTTTTCTAGCAAATAAACGTACACAGTTATCAATTCCTTAAGCATAACTTGGCTATCTTTAACACATAAAATGGGTGGGGGGCAATAGAACCGCTTCTGTGGGAAATTCGACGGACATGGGGTCCATCAAATGGAGACCCCAAAGGTGTGCTCTGGCACTCGTCTGGCCAACGGCGCTAAGCGGTTTCCAATTCCGCGAGGCATGACTGTTCCTTCCATTTTATTTTATGTTTTATCCTCAGTCATGTCGGAGTTGGATACCTCCTGGTCCTTAAATTATGCTACCGAGCGGGTGGACCTCTTCTATTGCCCTGTTTGCGGGCTTCCTTTGCGGTCTGTCTTGCAAAGAAGTGTGCTGGGTGTGGAGGCTGGAGGCTCTCCATACAGATATGCACCGTCCGACTGACGCCAAGGAAGAAGAGGAAGAACAATGAACAAAACAGTGAAGGAAAATCTGATTTACAAACCGAACCTGCAGACATGGAATCATCGCCGCTCTGAATGAAAAATGTGTAGCCCTCCAACAGTCTGCTGGGACTAAGACGAGACTTTCTGGGCCCACAGTGATTGGGACCATTAATCTGATCCCCCTTTATTTCATACGGTTCCTGCAACAATTGAAAACACATATATAGCTATTACTTTATGAAAAAACAAAAAAGGAAACATATAATATACCAAAACCAACCAGGGCAGCAAATCGGTATCTTGGCAAAAATGCAAACACTAAGTTTTCGCAGTTCAAAGCGGATTATTGGGGTTAGCCAGTCACAAAAGAAGCATAGCATCGATCCTGAAACGTCAATCATGTTCATGCTACCAAGAGTACACACAATTAATAGAATAAGAGTATGTAAGTCTTACGCTACTTGTGCTAAACATGCTTGACATGCTCGGTTCGTTAACTCGGAACCACCCAGAGCCACAGTGGGGTTTCATACTCTTATTCTGCTAAGTACTCTTGATGCTACCAGCATGACGACGGGAATATTCTGACTGACAAACCGAACAACTACATATATACATTCTAATCAGACACTTTCTAATCTACTGAGCCACTAGACTTTTGCTGGGATTGGACAGAGAAGAAATCTTAAGGGGGGGGGGTCCATTTTTGGCCGATTCTTCGACCATCTCCGATTTTGCTCATTTTCACATATTTTGTTGTCCGATTGGCATATTTTAACGAGTTTTTGAAATGAAGGTCGGATCTCTTACGGTTAGCGAGTAATTTCACCTCAAAGTTGATGTCAGTATCACACATGCGCAAGGGGTGTACTGGGGGTGTACCAGGTACACCCTAATTTCTGAGGGGACCGCGCAGTGCGCAAGCAAAATCAGGGGGACCGCGCAGCGCGAGCGATGCGAGCGCTGTTAACGATGTCAAAGTTCCGCAATTTAGCATGAATTATTCAGAAAAACCACGTTATAATTAACGAAAATTCTTGGGTATATATGTATATAATTTCTACAGCAATGGAAAGTCTTTGCAAGCAGATAACAATGTGCGACATGAGTGAAAAAGAAGTGGAAAATTGAAGACGGGGCTGCACATTTGCTATTAATATGCTCTGAACTTGTTACGATAGTTGCTATTCTACATAACATGCTTCTCCACCACACCCCCCCCCCCCCGGTTGTGCGAAGGGGGACCGCGCAAAATAATTTGTGGTACACCCTGTGAAGTGGGACCTTGCCCATGTATGGTCAGTATGTGTTAAACATAGGAAACGGAAAAAGTGGTGATTTCTTCCGTGCGCCAGAGAAATCTCGCAAACGACAAAACGGAGCACTTCAACGTCCATCTTATATCATAAATACGATCTAGAAGGGTGATTTGTAGGAAGCAGAATTTTAATTTAGGCCATCAAAAATTTTTAATTAATTTTTTAAGTTTGCGAACAGCCAAATTTGACTGTTGTACAACGTTGGAATTGGGGGTCAGCAACTTTGATGAAATATTCTGAAAGCTGTAAGGCCTAATTAAAAATTCTACTTCCTACAAATCACAGCTTACAGGCCTCGGACATCGCAATTTTGGAAAAGTAGGAAAAAAGTATGAACAATTTTTCAAAAAAGTAGGAAAAAGTAGGAACAAAAAGTAGGAATTTTGACAAAAAAGTAGGAATTTTCAGACTTCATAACAGATTTTGCAGAGCAAGTTACCTAGTCTTACTTTAGCAAAACAGCACTAAGCAGCTTTTTCGTATGGCCCAATCAATTCCTCATAGGGTTGGGCATCGGAAAAAGTCCCGGAAAAATGTAATCATTCTGTTAAGTTTTAGAAATGTTCAAATTAAATTTTTGTGATTTTTCTCAAAATTTGTTCATTTTTTCCAAATCATTAGCTTTGCTTTGAAATTGCTCTTATTTTGAAGCCCGAACTTTTCTTAATTTTTCACAAACAGCTCAGCTTTATGAAGTATATACTAGTGGGAAAAATGCCCTAAACGGGCATGCAATGGCTAGAATAGGGAAAGAAGGAAGGGCGGAAAAATGCCAATATATACGTATATATACTTGTCAGTCGGCGCTGAAAATGGTAAGAAACTAGATTCAGCGCCGAATAGGGAAAGCAGTCGGCGCTGAAAATTATAGAAACTAGATTCAGCGCCGAATAGGGAATGCAGTCGGCGATGAAAAGGATAGAAACTAGATTCAGCGCCAAATAGGGAAAGCAGTCGGCGCTGAAAATTATAGAAACTAGATTCAGCGCCGAATAGGGAATGCAGTCGGCGATGAAAAGGATAGAAACTAGATTCAGCGCCAAATAGGGAATGCAGTCCGTTAGCGTGGAACAGGCAATTCCTCCGTCCATCCTATTCGCGTGAACTGCTCTGCACTACCCGAGGACGTGGTATATACTGCGTTTGAAATGAGGCAGGCAACAGCCATGTCGTTTGTTTAAGCAAAGCCTGCTTTTGAAGAGTATATAGAAACTTCTTGGTTGATTGTGGATAATGAACTAACGCAATTAACATTAGGTGTCATTATGTGAATGAAATGTGCTGTAGCTAGCTAGCATTGTATTTTAACATAATTTAAAGCTGGAGGCTGGAGCTGCTGTCTTCTGCATAAAGGACAAAAACTGCATTGCCTATTAGTAATAATAGTAAAACAAGCAAAGTGGCATGAATGGGTTGCCGCTGGCATTTTTCCTCTTATCAGGAGTCATAACTGAAGCTGCGTACATTTAAGAGCTTTGGCCCTATTACAACTTTTTATCTACTCAATGAGAGCTTCCGAATGACACCGGTATCGACCGGATCCGACAATTTTCAATTTTGACCCATTTCAGCCGGTTTTAGCCATTTTTGACCCCTTTGACGCCCCGTAACTCATTTTCTGTACATTTTGGTGCTTTGTCCCTATAACAACTATTTATCTACGCAACGAGAGCTTTCAAATGATACCGATATGAGTCCGATCTGAGAACTTTCAATTTTGAGCCATTTTGGCCGTTTTTGGCCATTTTGACCATTTTCGGCCTCATAACTCAAAATGGGTGCATTTTCAGGCCTTGACCCTATTACAACTTTTTCATTACTCGTTGAGAGCTTTCGAATGATACCAAAATTAGCTCATTTGGACAACTTTTTTATTTTACTCATTTTTACTCACGGGGGTGCTCCGGGAGCACCTCTGCTCCCCCGGGGCTCCCCGCGCTTCCGGGAGCAGTTCACGTCAAGACCTTCAAAATGAGGTATCAACCACCTCTCTACCCCTTTCCAATCTCGAGATAGAGGGGGGGACACATACGGCAAGAAATAATAATAAATAATAAACTAGCGACTGCAAGAGCGTGTTGCCCACCTGCATATTCCATTTATATAGGTTACAGCTTTATTTCCTAAGACTTTGTTAGCCTCTCGTTCAAGAAATGGGTTCTTCTGTAATATGATTGGTTTTATTCGAATACAATAATGACGACACCTTCATCCTAAAATGGTTGCCCTTAAAAGGGCAGTTGGGATAAGTGATTTTTATATTACACTTTGTTAATACTGCTTCATACAAATGGTTGCCCTTAAAAAGGCAGTTGGGATAAGCGATTTTCCCATTACACTTTGTTAACACTACTTCATACAAATGGTTGCCTTTAAGAAGAAAGTTGGGATAAGTGATTTTTCAAGTATACCTTGTTAATATATACTACTTCATACAAATGGTTTCCCTTAAGAAGGCAGTTGGGATAAGTGATATTTTGACTAAAATTTCGATTACAGATTTGGAATCTACATCCCCGAATTATCCAGGACCGACTTTTCAACCAAATCGGAGACAAAAAGTTTTTGACCATTTTTGACACCTTTGCCTGAACATGGTTGCCCATAAAAGGGCAGTTGGGATAAGCAATTTTCGACTAAATATCGCTGAAAATTACTTGACACTTCTTTTTAAAGGGTATCCTAGCAAATCCGTCGGCTAAACTTCACAAACGAGTCCAAAAAACACAGACATTAGGTGTTTCTGGGCAGTTTGCTCAGTTTTGCGGTCTCCAACAGTGTAACTTTAGGCCAAATCTCGAGATTAACAAAACCTAGAAAAATTTCGATTACAGATTTGGAATCTGCGTCCCCGAATTACCCTATAACCGACTTTTCAACCAAATTGGAGACAAAAAGTTTTGACCATTTTTGACACCTTCATCTGAAAATGGTTGCCCATAAAAGGGCAGTTGGGATAAGCAATTTTCGACTAAATATCGCTACAAGTTAGTTGACACTTCTTTTTAAAGGATATCCTAGCAAATGCATCGGCTAAACTTGACTAACTTGTTCAAAAAACACAGATATTAGGCGTTTCTGGGCAGTTTGCTCACTTTTGCGGTCTCCAACAGTGTAACTTTTGGCCATATCAAGAGATTCTCTAGGAATATCAAGAGATTCTCAAGATACCCTAGGACCGACGTTTCAGCCAAATCCGAGACAAAAAGTTTTTGACCATTTTTGAGAATCGCCTTGGTCCCCCCTTACGATTTTTAAAAATTAAATTCCCTGCCTGGTCGATTGGGTGGGAGTAGAACGATGAAATTCACACATGCACACCTTCTTTTCACGCTCTTCAAAATGAGGTATGAAACACCCCTGTACCCCTTCCCAATCTCGAGATCTAGGGGGGGGGACACCCACCTGCTAATAATAATAAGAATAAACAGACAGTAGAAAGGGTTGCCCGAAAGAAGAAAGAAGAAAGCGACTGCGAGAGTGTGTTGCCCACCTGCAAATTCCATTTGGGTCAGAGCTTTATTTCCTAAGACTTCGATAGCCTCTCGTTCAAGAAATGGGTTCTTCTGTTATATGATTGGTCTTATTCGAATACAATAATGACGACACCTTTATCCTAAAATGGTTGCCCTTAAAAGGACAGTTGGGATAAGGAATTTTCGAATAAATATCGCTAAAAGTTACTTGATATACCATTCTAAGCGTGTCCTAGCAAATACACCGGCTCATCATGACTAACCAGTTCAAAAAACACGGATAGTAGGTGTTTCTGGGCAGTTTGCTTAATTTTGCGGTCTCCAACAGTGTAACTTTTGGCCATATCAAGAGATTCTCAAAACCTAGAAAAATTTCGATTGCAGATTTGGAATCTGCGTCCCCGAATTACCTTATAACCGCCTTTGCAACCAAATCGGAGACAAAAAGGTTGAGACCGTCTGGCACTGTGACGACAGTCTGCTCACTTTTGCGGTCTCCAACATCAATTTTTTAAAAATTAAATTCCCTGCCCTGGTCGACTGGGTGGGGGTAGAGCGATGAAATTCACGGATGCACACCTTCTTTTCACGCTCTTCAAAATGAGGTCTGAATCAACCCTGTACCCCTTCCCACTCTCGAAATCTAGGGGGGGACACCCACCTGCTTTTGAGAATCGCCTTGACAGAGAACCAGAACCACCACCATCGATTTTTAAAAATTTAAATTTTAAATTCCCTGCCCTGGTCGACTGGGTGGAGATAGAGTGATGAAATTCACGGATGCACACCTTCTTTTCACGCTCTTCAAAATGAGGTATGAACCAACCCTGTACCCCTTCTCAATCTCGAGATCTAGGGGGGGACACCCACCTGCTAATAATAATAAGAATAACAAGCTAAATTGGCATGAATGGTTTGCCGCCGCTTCTTTCTGTAGGCAGCAAACTTTGTAGTGTCGATTTTCAGTCAAATCGGTGGCAATGAGCATTTTGCGTGTTGTTTTCTGAAAATGGTTGCCCTTAAAGGGGCAGTTGGGATGAGGAATTTTTCTGGAAATGGTTGCCCTTAAAAGTGCAGTTGGGATAACGAATCTTTGACCAAATATCGGTAAAGGTTATCTGATACACCCTCTTAAAGGGCACAAAATCGGAAAAAAGTGACATCAAGCTAAGAAATACTTCGATTGCACATTTGGAATTGGCGTCCTGGAATTACCCTGTGACCGACTTTGCAACCAATTCGGAGACAAAAAATTTTCGATTTTCGATTTTCGGGAAATGGTTGCCTCTGAAAGAGTAGTTGGGATAAAGAACTTTTCTAGAAATGGATGCCATTGAAAGGACAGTAGAGTTGAGTACTAAATATTGCTAAAAGTTACTTTACACTTCTTTTTAAATGGTGTCCTAACAAATCCACCGGGCTAAACTTGAGTAATGAGTTCAAAAAACACAAATATTAGGCGTTTCTGGGCAGTTTGCTCAGTTTTGCGGTCTCCAACAGTGTAACTTTTGGCCATATCTCGACATCCACAAAAACTAGAAAAATTTCAATTGCAGATTTGGAATCTGCGTCCCCGAATTACCCTAGGACTGACTTTTCAACCAAATTGGAGACAAAAACTTTTCGACCATTTTTGACACCTTCCAGAAGAAGATGGTTGCCCATTAAAAGGCAGTTGGGATAAGGAATTTTCGATTAAATATCGCTGCAAGTTATTTGACACTTCTTTTTAAAGGGTATCCTAGCAAATCCACCAGCTAAACTTGACTAACGAGTTCAAAAAACACAGATATTAGGCGTTTCTGGGCAGTTTGCTCACTTTTGTGGTCTCCAGCAGTGTAACCTTTGGCCATATCTCGAGATTAACAAAAGCTAGAAAAGTTTCGATTGCAGATTTGGAATCTGCGTCCCCGAATTACCCTAGGACTGACTTTTCAACCAAATCGGAGAGAAAAAGTTTTCGACCATTTTTGAGAATCGCCTTGCCAGAGAACCAGAACCCCCCTCTAAACCAGAACCATTTTAAAAAATTAAATTCCCTGCCCTGGTCGACTGGGTGGGTCTAGAGCGATGAAATTAAAATGGGCCAGGTTTGGGACCAACCCCCACATACCCACCAAATTTCAGCTCCGGGCGTTGAGCCTAGCTTGAGTTAATAGGGGGGGACAAGAAGAAGAATAATAATAATAATAACAAGCTAAATTGGCATGAATGGTTTGCCGCCGCTTATTTCTTTACGCAGGTACGTTTGTAGCGTCGATTTTAATCAAATCAGTGGGAAAAAGCATTTTCCGTGCTGTTTTCGGAAAATGGTTGCCCTTAAAGGGGCAGTTGGGATTAGGAGCATTCTTTCGAAATGGTTGCCCTGAAAGGGACAGTTGGGATAAGCAACATTCCCTGGAAATGGTTGCCCTTAAAGGGGCAGTTGGGATAAGGATCTTTTCTTGAAATGGTTGCCCTTAAAGGGACAGTTGGGATAAGCAACATTCCCTGGAAATGGTTGCCCTTAAAAGGGCATTTGGGATAAGGAATGTTTCTGCAAATGGTTGCCCTTAAAGTTGCAGTTGGGATAAGCAACATTCCCTGGAAATGGTTGCCCTTAAAGGGGCAGTTGGGATAAGCAACATTCCCTGGAAATGGCTGCCCTTAAAGGGGCATTTGGGATAAGGAATTTTTCTGGAAATGGTTGCCCCTAAAGTTGCAGTTAGGATAAGCAACATTCCCTGGAAATGGTTGCCCTTAAAGGGGTAGTTGGGATAACTAATTTTTCAGTAAATATCGCTAAAAGTTACTTGACACACCCTCTTAAAGGGAGTCATAGCAAATCCACCAGCTCAACTTCACTACCGGCTTCGAAAAAAGCACTGATATTAGGCTTTTCTAAACAATTTGCTCACTTTTTCGGACTCCAACAACGTAGCTTTTGGCTATATCTCGAGATCCACGGGAGCAAACATTTCGATTGCAGATTTGGAATCTGCGTCCCCAAATTACCCTATGACCGACTTTTCAACCAAATCGGACATTAAACGTTTTTGACACCTTCCTCTGAAAATGGTTGCCCATAAAAGGGCAGTTGGGATAAGAAATTTTCGACTAAATATTACTGAAAGTTACTTTACACTTCTTTTTAAAGGGTATCCTAGCAAATCCACCGGCTAAACTTGACTAACGAGTTCAAAAAACACAGATATTAGGCGTTCCTGGGCAGTTTGCTCAGTTTTGCGGTCTCCAACAGTGTAACTTTTGGCCATATCTCGAGATTCACAAAACCTAGAAAAACTTCGATTGCAGATTTGGAATCTACGTCCCCGAATTACCCTATGACCGACTTTTCAACCAAATCGGACATTAAACGTTTTCGACCATTTTTGACACCTTTCCTCTGAAAATGGTTGCCCATAAAAAGGCAGTTGGGATAAGGAATTTTCGATTAAATATTGCCACAAGTTACTTGACACTTCTTTTTAAAGGATATCCTAGCAAATCCACCGGCTCAACTTGACTAACGAGTTCAAATAACACAGATATTAGGCGTTTCTGGGTAGTTTGCTCACTTTTGTGGTCTCCAACAGTGTAACTTTTGGCCATATCTCGAGATTCACAAAAGCTAGAAAAATTTCGATTGCAGATTTGGAATCTGCGTCTCCGAATTACCCTAGGACTGACTTTTCAACCAAATCGGAGACAAAAAGTTTTCGACCATTTTTGAGAATCGCCTTGGTCCCCCCTTACGATTTTAAAAAACTAAATTCCCTGCCCTGGTCGACTGGGTGGGTCTAGAGCGATGAGATTAAAATTGGCCAGGTTTGGGACCAACCCCCACATACCCACCAAATTTCAGCTCCGGGCGTTGAGCCTAGCTTGAGTTAATAGGGGGGGACAAGAAGAAGAAGAAGAATAATAATAACACGACGAGAATAAGGGTTTGCCCTTTTCCTTCGGAAGTAGCGGCAAACCAATAACAAGCTAAACTGGCATGAATGGTTTGCCGCCGCTTCTTTCTTTAGGCAGCTAACTTTGTAGCGTCGATTTTCGGGAAATGGTTGCCTCTGAAAGGGTAGTTGGGATAAGGAACTTTTCTAGAAATGGTTGCCCTTGAAAGGGCAGTTGGGATAACTAATTTTTCACTAAATATCGCTAAATGTTACTTGATACACCGTCTTAAAGGGAGTCATAGCAAATCCACCAGCTCAACTTCACTACCGGCTTCGAAAAAAGCACTGATATTAGGCTTTTCTAAACAATTTGCTCACTTTTGCGGACTCCAACAGCGTACCATTTGGCTATATCTCGAGATCCACGGGAGCTAGAAACATTTCGATTGCAGATTTGGAATCTGCGTCCCCGAATTACCCTATGGCCGACTTTTCAACCAAATCGGACATTAAACGTTTTTGACACCTTCCTCTGAAAATGGTTGCCCATAAAAGGGCAGTTGGGATAAGAAATTTTCTACTAAATATTGCTGAAAGTTACTTTACTCTTCTTTTTAAAGGGTGTCCTAGCAAATCCACCGGGCTAAACTTGACTAATGAGTTCAAAAAACACCGATATTAGGCGTTTCTGGGCAGTTTGCCAGTTTTGCGGTCTCCAACAGTGTAACTTTTGGCCATATCTCGAGATTCACAAAAGCTAGAAAAACTTCGATTGCAGATTTGGAATCCACGTCCCCGAATTACCCCAGGACAAACTTTTCAACCAAATCGGAGAGAAAACGTTTTCGACCATTTTTGACACCTTCCTCTGAAATTGGTTGCCCATAAAAAGGCAGTTGGGATAAGGAATTTTCGATTAAATATTGCCACAAGTTACTTGACACTTCTTTTTAAAGGATATCTTAGCAAATCCACCGGCTAAACTTGACTAATGAGTTCAAAAAACACAGAGATTAGGCGTTTCTGGGCAGTGTGCTCACTTTTGCGGTCTCCAACAGTGTAACTTTTGGCCATATCTCGAGGTTCACAAAAGCTAGAAAAACTTCGATTGCAGATTTGGAATCTACGTCCCCGAATTACCCCAGGACATGCTTTTCAACCAAATCGGAGAGAAAAAGTTTTCGACCATTTTTGAGAATCGCCTTGCCAGAGAACCAGAACCCCCCTTTAAACCAGAACCATTTTAAAAAATTAAATTCCCAGCCCTGGTCGACTGGGTGGGTCTAGAGCGATGAAATTAAAATGGGCCAGGTTTGGGACCAACCCCCACATACCCACCAAATTTCAGCTCCGGGCGTTGAGCCTAGCTTGAGTTAATAGGGGGGGACAAGAAGAAGAAGAAGAAGAATAATAATAACACGACGAGAATAAGGGTTTGCCCTTTTCCTTCGGAAGTAGCGGCAAACCAATAACACGACGAGAATAAGGGTTTGCCCTTTTCCTTCGGAAGTAGCGGCAAACCAACTAGCGCTACTGCAAGAATGTGTTGCCCACAACAGGTTTTTCTGTTTATTTTTCTGCCATAACTTTCGCTAGACGCATTTTCAGAAATTGTCGCAAGAAGGAAAGTTGTTCAGCTCGACGAGCTCTTTCATTTGAGTACCATATCGACCACTTTTGGTGAAATTTTTCAAAATCCGGAATTTTCCGGAACGAATATCTCGAAATCCGTTAATTTTGCGGAAATTTCGGTTTTAGTTTTGAAATCAGCGTGGTCGAATTACCCTATGACCAACTTTTGAGTGAAATCGGACACAAAAAATTTTTCGACCCAAAATCCGGATTTTCGCGAATTCCCGGATTTTCAGTTTTTCGGCTATAACTTTCACTAGACGCATTTCCGGAAAATGTCGCAAGAAGGAAAGTTGCTCAGCTCGACGAGATCTTTCATTTGAGTACCATAACGACCACTTTTGGGGAAATTTTTCAAAATCCGGAATTTTCCGGGTCGAATATCTCGAAATCCGGAAATTTTCCGGAAATTTCGATTTCAGTTTCGAAATCAGCGTGGTCGGGTTACCCTATGACCAACTTTTGAGCGAAATCGGAGACAAAAAATTTTTGACCAAATTTTGGATTTTGAAATTTCGCCTTGGTCCCCCCTTACCAACCGAAAAATTTCGGGATTCGCCATTCCCGGAATTCGGAAGGTATCGGAGCCATCTTGCTTCCCGGAGATGTCCTAGTCAAGGGCTTCAAAATAAGGTATCAACCACCATTGTACCCCTTCCCAATCTCGAGATCTAGGGGGGGGGGACAGACGGATAATAATAATAATAATAAGCACAGACCAATAACAAAGTGTTGCCCATTCCTTTGGAAAAGTGGGCAACACAACTAGCGCTACTGCAAGAATGTGATGCCCACAACAGGTTTTTCTGTTTATTTTTCTGCCATAACTTTCGCTAGAGGCGTTTTCAGAAAATGTCGCAAGAAGGAAAGTTGCTCAGCTCGACGAACTCTTTCGTTTGAGCACGATATCGACCACTTTCAGAGAAATTTTTCAAAATCCGGAATTTTCCGGAACGAATATATCTAAATCCGTAAATTTTCGGGAAATTTCGATTTTAGTTTCGAAATCAGCGTGGTCGAATTGCCCTATGACCAGCTTTTAAGCAAAATCGGAGACAAAAAATTTTTCAACCCAAAATCCGGATTTTCGTGAATTCCCGGATTTTCACTTTTTCGGACATAACTTTCGCTAGATGCATTTTTGGAAAATGTCGCAAGAAGGAAAGTTGCTCAGCTCGACGAGATCTTTCATTTGAGTACCATATCGACCACTTTTGGAGAAATTTTTCAAAATTCGGAATTTTCCGGGTCCAATATCTCGAAATCCGTAAATTTTCCGGAAATTTCGATTTCAGTTTCGAAATCAGCGTAGTCGAGTTACCCTATGACCAACTTTTGAGCGAAATCGGAGACGAAAAATTTTTGACCAAATTTAGGATTTTGAAATTTCGCCTTGGTCCCCCCTTACCAGGGGCGTATCCAGGATTTTGAAAAGGAGGGGGTTTTAACTAAAATTTACTGAAAAGGAGGGGGTTTTGAGAACAATTTGCACTTTTTGTAATGGAGTATTGATAAAAGTTAACCCAAAAGGAGGGGGTTTCAACCCCCAAAACCCTCCCCCTGGATACGCCCATGCCCCTTACCAACCGAAAAATTCCGGGATTCGCCATTCCCGGAATCCGGAAGGTATCGGAGCCATCTTGCTTCCCGGAGATGTCCTAGTCAAGGGCTTCAAAATAAGCTATCAACCACCCCTGTACCCCTTCCCAATCTCGAGACCTAGGGGGGGACAGACGGATAATAATAATAACAAGCAATTTGGCATGAATGGGTTGCCGCTGGCATTTTTCCTCTTATCAGGAGTCATATCTGAAGCTGCGTACACTTAAGAGCTTTGGCTCTACTACAACTTTTTATCTACTCAACGAGAGCTTTCGAATGATACCGGTATCGACAGAATCCAACAACTTTCAATTTTGACCCATTTTGGCCGGTTTGGCCATTTCTGACCCCTTTGAGACCCCGTAACTCATTTTTTCTACATTTTGGTGCTTTGACCCAATTACAACTTTTTATCTACTCAACGAGAGCTTTCGAATGACACCGATATGAGCCCGATCCGAGAAATTTCAATTTTAAGCCATTTTGGCCGTTTTTGGCCATTTTTTGACCATTTTTCGTATCATAACTCAAAATGAGTGCATTTTCAGGCCTTGACCCAATGACAACTTTTTCTTTACTCATCGAGAGCTTTCCAATGATACCAAAATTAGCTCATTTGGACAACTTTTTTATTTTACTCATTTTTACTCACGGGGCTGCTCCGGGAGCACCTCTGCTCCCCCGGGGCTCCCCGCGCTTCCGGGAGCAGTTCAAGTCAAGACCTTTAAAATGAGGTATCAACCACCTCTCTACCCCTTTCCAATCTCGAGATAGAGGGGGGGGACAAGAATCCGGAGAATAATAAATAATAATAAAGAAATAAAGAAATAACGGACATACCCAAGTTAAAGGGTTGCCTTTTTGTGAAAAAGCGGCAACCCAATAAGCACAGACCAATAACAAAGTGTTGCCCATCCTTTGGAAAAGTGGGCAACACAATAATAATAAATCCTACCGGCATCAACGGGTTGTCGCAGGCATTTTCCTCTTATCGAAAGGGTCAAAACTCAGTTTTGGTACATTTTCAAAACTTGGTTCTATTACAAATTTTTTCCTACTCGTTGACGGCTTTCAGATAAGTACCATATCGGCTACTCTTTGAGACAATTTTGAAAATTCGGGTTTTCGGAGTTACCGGATTTTAGTTTTTCGGTTCTGACTTTCGCTAGCCAGATTTCCGGACACGGAAACTTATTCAGCTCGACGAGCTCTTTCAATTTGAGCCCATATCGACCGCTTTTGGAGAATTTTTCAAAATCCGGATTTTCCGGATCGGAATATCTCAAAATCCGCCAATTTCCGAATTTCCGATTTCAGTTTCGAAATCAGTCTTGGTCGACTCACCTATGAGCAACCTTTTAAACAAAAATCGGAGACAAAAAATTGTCCAAGTCTAAAATCCGGGTTTTCGTTGAATTCGGAGTTTTCCAGTTTTCGGCTATATCTTTCGCATGGACACATTTCCGGAAAATGTCGCAGAAGGAAAAGTTGTTCAACTCAACGAGCTCTTTCATTTGAGTATTTTCCACTATCGACTCACTTTTTGGAAATTTTTTTCAAAATCCCAATTTTCCGGGTCGAATATAGCTTTAAAAGTTTCACAAAAAAAAATCAAAAACCGAAATTTTGCTGGCTAATTTCGCAAGTGAGAGATCGATCAAAAAAACTTTTTGGTACGTATGGAACAGCAGTAGCCCCCTCTACATATATGGTGCAAATTTCGTGCTGGTGGCCCTCATGTAGCATGAGTAATAAAAAATTTTTGTGGTTTTTGTGAACGAATTCACAAAAAAAAATCACATGTTAACAAAAAAAATCACCACCGGATCTGATCTCAGGATATAGCTAGGAAATTTTCTCTGTCCCTCCATGAATTGAGCATAGTCCACGCCGTGTTGTCCCTCTAAAAAGTTTGGACACGGAAGTTTTTTTTGCACACACGCAGAAGCTGAACTTCAAAATTTTGGGTTCCCTCCAGCCCCGGAGGTCCAAAGTGGCTACCCAGGCAATGTGCTTGACCCACTATATATGATACCAGCACTAGCATAGGGAGAGAAAGCTAAAAATGCTCGGAAATTTTCCCGCAGCTGAACAGTTCGTGGAAAAGTTCAACTAAAATCTAGTGCTTTTGAGATATTTTCCATCAAAAGTAGCGCCGCAAATGAAAATTCTACAAATTTTTTATTCGCTTGCACTACTCATGGTAAAAATTTTTCTATTGTCTCTGATTTCGGGGGGGGGGGCATGCCCCTCGCCCCCCACCATTTGCTACTGCTGGATACCAGGAGGAATCCACTTATTTTGTGTTCTATTGCTCTAGTAAGCACAGAACAAACAATTTGGCGGAGTAATTTCGAATCTGGAATGGTCACGTAACTTGGCCTAGGGTCACGTGACTTGAGCCAGGGTCACGTGACTGACCAAAAATTTTATTTCAAGGCCCCAGAAGCCTAAAAACTCGCCTATATAGGTTTTTCGGGTGTAGAATTCAAATTTGGCATTAGTTTCTCTAGGTAGCGTTTGCCCAGATAGGTGATCCTGACCACACCCTGGGTCCGGAGGGTCCGGGCCGGTCCGTCGGCCGGACCGTCTGTCAGAAGGGGGTAGAGGTACCTAAGTATTGCTCTATGGAGGTTTTCCGGGTAGCTGAGCTCGAATTTGGCATTAGTTTTACCCTAGCTGGTTGCCCCCGGAGGCATTTTATAAATAGTTGATAGTGATTTTTCTTTTGTGAACTTGTTCACAAAAAAAATACCACCCGTCGTGGCGAACCCGAGGAGTTTCCATGGCAGGGGAATCCAATATATGGGTGGATAGCTTAGAGTTAGGACATGTCACATGCATAATATGGGGTAGCTGCGCAAAGTCCATAGTGAGTACCAACAAAAATTTCAATTTTGGTCAGGAGTTGTCCGAGGGTCCGATTTGGAGTGGGTCGACTATTTTAGGCTTCATCCTAGTCGGAGGAGTTGGACCTCGGCAGCCAAACTTATATATGTTAGGGTTGGGACTTGTGGCTATTACCATGCAAAAAATTTTCCGGCTGCGGCTTGTTGTTAGCCGTCTAGGTGGGTGATTTTTTCTTTGTGAATTTTCGGGGTGATTTTTTTGTGAACCTTGCTATATCTCGAAATCCGGAAATTTTCCGAAAATTTCAATTTCAGTTTCGAAATCAGCGTGGTCGACTTACCCTATGACCAACTTTTTAAGCAAAACCGGAGACAAAAAATTTTTTTTACGTTTCCCTTGGTCCCCCTTACGATTTTTAAAATTCCGGGATTCGCCATTCCCGTAATCCGGGAGATATCGGGATGCCCTTACAAACGGGAGCACTTCAGGTCACCCTACAACTATGGTGAGAATTTCGGCCAGATGGGTCCAGCCAATCTCGAGAAAAAGGGGGGGACACAAATGTTGACCGGAATAATAAATAAATAAATAAACAAGCAAATTGGCATGAATGGGTTGCCGCTGTCATTTTCCTCTTATAAACAAGTCAATTTTCCGTCACGAAATCCGTAAATTTTCCTGAAATTTATTTCATTTTCGAAATCAGCGCCATCGAATTAGTCTATGGCCCAGCCTTCAGGAAAATCGGACACAAAAAATTCATTGGTCCAAAATCCGGGTTTTCGGGAATTCCTGGACTTTCAGTTTTTCAACCATAACTTTCGCTAGGCGCATTTCCGGAAAATGTCGCAAGCAGAAAAGTTGTTCAGCTCGACGAGCTCTTTCATTTGAGTACCATATCGACCACTTTTGGGGAAATTTTTCAAAATCCGAAATTTTCCGGGTCCAATATCTCGAAACCTGTAAATTTTCCGGAAATCTCGATTTCAGTTTCGAAATCAGCAGTGGTCGAATTACCCTATGACCAACTTTTGAGAGAAATCGGAGACAAAAAATTTTTGGTCCAAAATCCGGGTTTTCGGGAATTCCCGGATTTTCGGATTTCGGCCATAACTTTCGCTAGGCGCATTTCCGGAAAATGTCGCAAGAAGGAAAGTTGTTCGGCTCGACGTGATCTTTCATTTGAGTACCATATTGACCACTTTTGGAGAAATTTTTCAAAATCCGGAATTTTCCGGGTCGAATATCTCGAAATCCTGAAATTTTCCGGAAATTTCGATTTCAGTTTCGAAATCAGCGTGGTCAGAGTACCCTATGACCAACTTTTAAGCAAAATCGGAGACAAAAAATTTTTACGTTTTCCATGGTCCCCCCTTACCATTCTAAAAAATTCCGGGTACCGCCATTTCCGGAATCCGGGAAGTACCAACGAACTGCCCGCGCTTCCGGGAGCACTTTAGGTCACCCCCAACTCCCCCCTGAAAATTTCAGCCGGATCGGTCCAGCCAATCAAAAGTTAGAGGGGGGGGGGGGACAAGAATCCGGAGAATAATAAATAAGTCAAAAGGCATCAAGTGGTTCCCGCCCGACATTTTTCCGTTTATAGAACGAGTTTATGTATATACTTTCTGGAAAAATATGCAGTTACTAGTTTCGTCTATTATAACTGGTTCCCACTCCCAGCTCACCAAAGCTTTCGATTTATACCACTATCAGGCCAATCCGACAAAAGTTCGATTTTGACCGTTTTTTGCTCATTTTTTGCTCCATTTGAAGTTCTGTAGCTCATTTTTCGTACACGTTGACGCTTCGGTCTTATTACAACTTTTTATCTACTCAACGAGAGCTTTCGAATGACGTCGGTATCGACCGGATCCGACAATTTTCAATTTGACCCATTTGACCTGTTTTTGGCCATTTTTTGACCCCTTTGAGGCCCCGTAACTAATTTTTCCTACATTTTGACGGCTTAAACCCTATTACAACTTTTTATCCACGCAACGAGACCTGTCGAATGGTATCCATATTGGGGGGTTTCCGACAACTTTTAATTTTGGCCCATTTTGACCGTTTCTGGCCATTTGGCCCCTATGGAACCACGTAACCCATTTTTAGTTATGAGGCGAAAA
Source organism: Trissonchulus latispiculum (assembly GCA_030248195.1). Classification (NCBI taxonomy): domain Eukaryota; kingdom Metazoa; phylum Nematoda; class Enoplea; order Enoplida; family Ironidae; genus Trissonchulus; species Trissonchulus latispiculum. The sequence continues at coordinate 8,069 of JASAND010019516.1, read as the reverse complement.
AGGGTAAAAAATGGCCAAAAACGGCCAAAACGGCCGTTTGAAGGGGTTTTCCGCCTTTATCTCGAGCTAGAGTCAACTAGTTGGCCTGAAATTTTGCATGTAGGATGGCACCCGATGCGGGAAGACCCTCCGGGCACCTGGGTTCCATAGTGTCGCACAATTCGTAATTACTCGATACGGTGATGCTGCAAATGGTCAAAATTGAAAGTGACGGAAACCCCCCAATATGGGTATCATTCGAAAGCTCTCGTTGCGTAGGTAAAAAGTTGTAATAGGGGTAAAGCACCAAAATGTAGGAGAAATGAGTTACGGGGCCTCAAAGGGGACAAAAATGACCAAAACCGGTCAAAATGGGTCAAAATTGAAAGTGACGGAAACCCCCCAATATGGGTATCATTCGAAAGCTCTCGTTGCGTAGGTATAAAGTTGTAATAGGGGTAAAGCACCAAAATGTAGGAGAAATGAGTTATGGGGCTCCAAAGGGGTCAAAAATGGCCAGAAACGGTCAAAATGGCCCAAAATTAAAAGTTGTCGGAAACCCCCCAATATGGATACCATTCGACAGGTCTCGTTGCGTGGATAAAAAGTTGTAATAGGGCCAAGCCGTCAAAATGTAGGAAAAATTAGTTACGGGGCCTCAAAGGGGTCAAAAATGGCCAAAAACAGGTCAAAATGGGTCAAAATTGAAAATTGTCGGATCCGGCTGATACCGGTGTCATTCGAAAGCTCTCGTTGCGTGGATAAAAAGTTGTAATAGGGCCAAAGCGTCAAAATGTAGGAAAAATGAGTTACGTGGTTCCATAGGGGTCAAAAATGGCCAGAAACGGTCAAAATGGGCCAAAATTAAAAGTTGTCGGAAACCCCCCAATATGGATACCATTCGACAGGTCTCGTTGCGTGGATAAAAAGTTGTAATAGGGCCAAGCCGTCAAAATGTAGGAAAAATTAGTTACGGGGCCTCAAAGGGGTCAAAAATGGCCAAAAACAGGTCAAAATGGGTCAAAATTGAAAATTGTCGGATCCGGTCGATACCGACGTCATTCGAAAGCTCTCGTTGAGTAGATAAAAAGTTGTAATAAGACCGAAGCGTCAACGTGTACGAAAAATGAGCTACAGAACTTCAAATGGAGCAAAAATGAGCAAAAACGGTCAAAATCGAACTTTGTCGGATTGGTCTGATAGTGGTATAAATCGAAAGCTTTTGGTGAGCTGGGAGTGGGAACCAGTTATAATAGACGAAAACTAGTAACTGCATATTTTTCCAGAAAGTATATACATAAACTCGTTCTATAAACGGAAAAATGTCGGGCGGGAACCACTTGATGCCTTTTGACTTATTTATTATTCTCCGGATTCTTGTCCCCCCCCCTCTAACTTTTGATTGGCTGGACCGATCCGGCTGAAATTTTCAGGGGGAGTTGGGGGTGACCTAAAGTGCTCCCGGAAGCGCGGGCAGTTCGGTACTTCCCGGATTCCGGAAATGGCGGTACCCGGAATTTTTTAGAATGGTAAGGGGGGACCAAGGGAAACGTAAAAATTTTTTGTCTCCGATTTTGCTTAAAAGTTGGTCATAGGGTAATTCGACCACGCTGATTTCGAAACTGAAATCGAAATTTCCGGAAAATTTCAGGATTTCGAGATATTCGACCCGGAAAATTCCGGATTTTGAAAAATTTCTCCAAAAGTGGTCAATATGGTACTCAAATGAAAGATCACGTCGAGCTGAACAACTTTCCTTCTTGCGACATTTTCCGGAAATGCGCCTAGCGAAAGTTATGGCCGAAAAACTGAAAATCCGGGAATTCCCGAAAACCCGGATTTTGGACCAAAAATTTTTTGTCTCCGATTTCTCTCAAAAGTTGGTCATAGGGTAATTCGACCACGCTGATTTCGAAACTGAAATCGAGATTTCCGGAAAATTTACAGGTTTCGAGATATAGGACCCGGAAATTTCCGAATTTTGAAAAATTTCTTCAAAAGTAGTCAATATGGTACTCAAATGAAAGAGCTCGTCGAGCTGAACAACTTTCCTTCTTGCGACATTTTCCGGAAATGCGCCTAGCGAAAGTTATGGCTGAAAAACTGAAAATCCGGGAATTACCGAAAACCCGGATTTGGGACCAATGAATTTTTTGTGTCCGATTTTCCTGAAGGCTGGGCCATAGACTAATTCGATGGCGCTGATTTCGAAAATGAAATAAATTTCAGGAAAATTTACGGATTTCGTGACGGAAAATTGACTTGTTTATAAGAGGAAAAATGACAGCGGCAACCCATTCATGCCAATTTGCTTGTTTATTTATTTATTTATTATTCCGGTCAACATTTGTGTCCCCCCCCTTTTTCTCGAGATTGGCTGGACCCATCGGGCTGAAATTCTCACCATAGTTGTAGGGTGACCTGAAGTGCTCCCGTTTGTAAGGGCATCCCGATATCTCCCGGATTACGGGAATGGCGAATCCCGGAATTTTAAAAATCGTAAGGGGGGACCAAGGGAAACGTAAAAATTTTTTGTCTCCGGTTTTGCTTAAAAGTTGGTCATAGGGTAAGTCGACCACGCTGATTTCGAAACTGAAATTGAAATTTCCGGAAAATTTCCGGATTTCGAGATATAGCAAGGTTCACAAAAAAAATCACCCCGAAAATTCACAAAAAAAAAATCACCCACCTAGACGGCTAACAACAAGCCGCAGCCGGAAAATTTTTTGCATGGTAATAGCCACAAGTCCCAACCCTAACATATATAAGTTTGGCTGCCGAGGTCCAACTCCTCCGACTAGGATGCCCAAAATAGTCGACCCACCCAAAATCGGACCCTCGGACAACTCCGGACCAAAATTGAAATTTTTGCTGGTACTCACTATGGACTTTGCGCAGCTACCCCATATTATGCATGTGACATGTCCTAACTCTAAGCTATCCAACCATATATTGGATTCCCTGCCATGTCCTCTGGGTTCGCCACCGGCGGGTGATTTTTTTTGTGAACAAGTTCACAAAAGAAAAATCACTATCAACTATTTATAAAATGCCTCTGGGGCAACCGCTAGGGTAAAACTAATGCCAAATTCGAGCTCAGCTACCCGGAAAACCTATATAGAGCATGTTTTAGGTACCTCAACCCCCTTCTGACAGACGGTCCGGCCGATGGACCCGGCCCGGACCCTCCGGACCCAGGGGGTGGTCAGGATCACCTATCTGGGCAAACGCTACCTAAAAACTAATGCCAAATTTGAATTCTACGCACCGAAAAACCTATATAGGCGAGTTTTTAGGCTTCTGGGGCCTTGAAATAAAATTTTTGGTCAGTCACGTGACCCCGGCCCAGGTCACGTGACCCTAGGCCAAGTCACGTGACCATTCCAGATTCGAAATTACTCCGCCAAATTGTTTGTTCTGTGCTTACTAGAGCAATAGAACACAAAATAAGTGGATTCCTAGCTTCCTGGTATCCAGGCGCGTAGCCAGGGGGGGGGCGAGGGGGGCATGCCCCCCCCCGAAATCAGAGACAAAAGAAAAATTTTTAATGAGTAGTAGCAGCGTGAATAAAAATTTCGAAAAATTTTCGCCTGCGGCGCTACTTTTGATGGAAAATATCTCAAAAGCACTAGATTTTAGTTGAACTTTTCCACCAACTGTTCAGCTGCGGAAAAAATTTCCGAGCATTTTTAGCTTGCCCCCTCCGAAATTTTTTTCTGGCTATGCTAGTGCTGGTATCAATAATAAAGGTCAAGCACATTGGCCTGGGTAGCCACTTTGGACCCGGGGGCCGAGAACCAAAATTCGAAGTTCAGCCTGTGCAAAAAAAACTTCGGGGTCCAAATTTTTTTACATAATAACACTATGGACTATGCTCTATTTATGCATGAAAAGAAAAATTTCCTAGCTATATCCTGAGATCAGATCCGGTGGTGATTTTTTTTGTGAACAAGTGATTTTTTTTTGTGAATTCGTTCACAAAAAAAATCACAAAAATTTTTTATTACTCACGCTACATGAGGGCTACCGGCATGAAATTTGCACCATATGTAGAGGGGGTCACTGCCGTTCCATACGTACCAAAAGTTTTTCGATCGGACTTCATTTGCGAAATTGCCAGCAAAATTTCTATTTTTGATTTTTTTTTGTGAACCTTGCTATATTCGACCCGGAAAATTCCGGATTTTGAAAAATTTCTCCAAAAGTGGTCGATATGGTACTCAAATGAAAGAGCTCGCCGAGTTGAACAACTTTCCTTCTTGCGACATTTTCCGGAAATGTGTCCAGCGAAAGTTATAGCCGAAAAACTGAAAATCCGGGAATTCACGAAAACCCGGATTTTAGACTTAAAAATTTTTTGTCTCCGATTTTGTTTAAAAGGTTGTCATAGGGTAAGTCGACCACACTGATTTCGAAACTGAAATCGAAATTTCCGGAAAATTTACGGATTTCGAGATATTCGATCCGGAAAATTCCGGATTTTGAAAAATTTCTCCAAAAGTGGTCGATATGGGGCTCAAATGAAAGAGCTCGTCGAGCTGAACAAGTTTCCTGCTTCCGGAAATCCGCCTAGCGAAAGTTATAACCGAAAAACTAAAAATCCGGTAACTCCCGGAAAACCCGAATTTTCAAAAATTGTCTCAAAAGTAGTCGATATGGTACTCATCTGAAAGCCGTCAACGAGTAGGAAAAAATTTGTAATAGAACCAAGTTTTGAAAATGTACCAAAACTGAGTTTTGACCCTTTCGATAAGAGGAAAATGCCTGCGACAACCCGTTGATGCCGGTAGGATTTATTATTATTGTGTTGCCCACTTTTCCAAAGGATGGGCAACACTTTGTTATTGGTCTGTGCTTATTGGGTTGCCGCTTTTTCACAAAAAGGCAACCCTTTAACTTGGGTATGTCCGTTATTTCTTTATTTCTTTATTATTATTTATTATTCTCCGGATTCTTGTCCCCCCCCTCTATCTCGAGATTGGAAAGGGGTAGAGAGGTGGTTGATACCTCATTTTAAAGGTCTTGACTTGAACTGCTCCCGGAAGCGCGGGGAGCCCCGGGGGAGCAGAGGTGCTCCCGGAGCAGCCCCGTGAGTAAAAATGAGTAAAATAAAAAAGTTGTCCAAATGAGCTAATTTTGGTATCATTGGAAAGCTCTCGATGAGTAAAGAAAAAGTTGTCATTGGGTCAAGGCCTGAAAATGCACTCATTTTGAGTTATGATACGAAAAATGGTCAAAAAATGGCCAAAAACGGCCAAAATGGCTTAAAATTGAAATTTCTCGGATCGGGCTCATATCGGTGTCATTCGAAAGCTCTCGTTGAGTAGATAAAAAGTTGTAATTGGGTCAAAGCACCAAAATGTAGAAAAAATGAGTTACGGGGTCTCAAAGGGGTCAGAAATGGCCAAACCGGCCAAAATGGGTCAAAATTGAAAGTTGTTGGATTCTGTCGATACCGGTATCATTCGAAAGCTCTCGTTGAGTAGATAAAAAGTTGTAGTAGAGCCAAAGCTCTTAAGTGTACGCAGCTTCAGATATGACTCCTGATAAGAGGAAAAATGCCAGCGGCAACCCATTCATGCCAAATTGCTTGTTATTATTATTATCCGTCTGTCCCCCCCTAGGTCTCGAGATTGGGAAGGGGTACAGGGGTGGTTGATAGCTTATTTTGAAGCCCTTGACTAGGACATCTCCGGGAAGCAAGATGGCTCCGATACCTTCCGGATTCCGGGAATGGCGAATCCCGGAATTTTTCGGTTGGTAAGGGGCATGGGCGTATCCAGGGGGAGGGTTTTGGGGGTTGAAACCCCTCCTTTTGGGTTAACTTTTTATCAATACTCCATTACAAAAAGTGCAAATTGTTCTCAAAACCCCCTCCTTTTCAGTAAATTTTAGTGAAAACCCCCTCCTTTTCAAAATCCTGGATACGCCCCTGGTAAGGGGGGACCAAGGCGAAATTTCAAAATCCTAAATTTGGTCAAAAATTTTTCGTCTCCGATTTCGCTCAAAAGTTGGGTGATAGGGTAACTCGACTACGCTGATTTCGAAACTGAAATCGAAATTTCCGGAAAATTTACGGATTTCGAGATATTGGACCCGGAAAATTCCGAATTTTGAAAAATTTCTCCAAAAGTGGTCGATATGGTACTCAAATGAAAGATCTCGTAGAGCTGAGCAACTTTCCTTCTTGCGACATTTTCCAAAAATGCATCTAGCGAAAGTTATGTCCGAAAAAGTGAAAATCCGGGAATTCACGAAAATCCGGATTTTGGGTTGAAAAATTTTTGTCTCCGATTTTGCTTAAAAGCTGGTCATAGGGCAATTCGACCACGCTGATTTCGAAACTAAAATCGAAATTTCCCGAAAATTTACGGATTTAGATATATTCGTTCCGGAAAATTCCGGATTTTGAAAAAATTTCTCTGAAAGTGGTCGATATCGTGCTCAAACGAAAGAGTTCGTCGAGCTGAGCAACTTTCCTTCTTGCGACATTTTCTAGAAAACGCCTCTAGCGAAAGTTATGGCAGAAAAATAAACAGAAAAACCTGTTGTGGGCATCACATTCTTGCAGTAGCGCTAGTTGTGTTGCCCACTTTTCCCAAGAAATGGGCAACACTTTGTTATTGGTCTGTGCTTATTATTATTATTATTATTCGTCTGTCCCCCCCCCTCCAGATCTTCGCGGAGATTGGGAAGGGGTACAATGGTGGTTGATACCTTATTTTGAAGCCCTTGACTAGGACATCTCCGGGAAGCAAGATGGCTCCGATACCTTCCGCGAATTCGGGAATAGCGAATCCCGAAATTTTCTGGGTTGGACAAGGGGGACTAAGGCGAAATTTCTAAAAATCCAAAATTTGAGTCAAAAATTTTTTGTCTCCGATTTCGCTCAAAAAGTTGGTCATAGGGTACCCCGACCACGCTGATTTCGAAACTGAAATCGAAATTTCCGGAAAAAATTTCCGGATTTCGAGATATTCGACCCGGAAAATTCGGATTTTGAAAAATTTCCCCAAAGTGGGCGTCGTTATGGTACCAAAATGAAAGATCTCGTCGAGCTGGAGCAACTTTCCCTTCTTGCGACATTTTCCGGAAATGCGTCTAGTGAAAAGTTATAGCCGAAAAACTGAAAATCCGGGAATTCGCGAAAATCCGGATTTTGGGTCGAAAAATTTTTTTGTGTCCGATTTCACCTCAAAAAGTTAAATCATAGGCAATTTTCGACCACGCTGATTTCAAAACTAAAACCGAAATTTCCGCGAAATTGGCGGATTTTCGAGATCATTCGTTCGGAAAATTATTCCGGATTTTGAAAAATTTCACCAAAAGTGTGTCGATATGAAACTTCAAATGAAAGAGCTCGTCGAGGCTGAACAAATTTCCTTCTATGCGACAATTTCTGAAAATGCGTCTACCGCAAGTTATGGCAGAAAAATAAACAGAAAAACCTGTTGTGGGCAACACATTCTTGCAGTAGCGCTGGTTGGTTTGCCACCTTTACTTCCGAAGGAAAAGGGCAAACCCTTATTCTCGTCGTGTTATTGGTTTGCCGCTCCTTCCGAAGGAAAAGGGCAAACCCTTATTCTCGTCGTGTTATTATTATTATTATTCTTCTTCTTCTTGTCCCCCCCTATTAACTCAAGCTAGGCTCAATGCCCGGAGCTGAAATTTGGTGGGTATGTGGGGGTTGGTCCCAAACCTGGCCCATTTTAATTTCATCGCTCTAGACCCACCAGTCGACCAGGGCTGGGAATTTGGTACCCAAAATGGTTCTGGTTTGAGGGGGTTCTGGTTCTCTGAGCAGGCGATTCTCAAAAATGGTCGAAAACTTCTCTCCGATTTGGTTGAAAAGCATGTCCTGGGGTAATTCGGGGACGGCGAATTCCAAATCTGCAATCGAAGTTTTCTAGCTTTTGTGAACCTCGAGATATGGCCAAAAGTTACACTGTTGGAGACCGCAAAAGTGAGCACACTGCCCAGAAACGCCTAATCTCTGTGTTTTTTGAACTCATTAGTCAAGTTTAGCCGGTGGATTTTGCTAAGATATCCTTTAAAAAGTGTCAAGTAACTTGTGGCAATATTTAATCGAA